>NW_022046619.1:0-17458 GCF_001654015.2 Drosophila navojoa
AAAAAAAAAAAAAAAAACCCCCCCCCCCCCCCCACACGCCCCCCTCCCTCTCTCAGCTCTTTTTGGCTTGGCTGCTGCTGGGTGTTTGCGCATTTGGCTGGTTAAAATGTTGCTGCTTCATTATCTGGCCTCTGTGTCCGAGCGGCACACTGGGCGCACTCCAATGCCATAATGTGGGCGCCTATGCCCAGGGCCGGCCCGGCCACGCCCACTGGCCAGTGGACATTGCTAACGTACCCTTAACCCCGCATATGGGCTATGCCCTGCAGCAGGACAGCAGCAGTGCAATCTCTCACTTGTCGCTCTTGCTCCTCCTCCTGCTGCTGCTCCTGCTCGTCCTTGTCGTCGCTCGATGCAGTTGCACAAATTGCTTAAATTATGCAAAATATGCGCGCCAGCCAAAACCGAAAGCACAATTCACAGCCAGCCAGGACGGCTGGACGGTGGAATGGACGGCAGGACAGAACTGGGTTTTCAGTGTTGGCAAGCGTTGCAATACCATACCCAAGCCCAGCCCATACCCAGCTGGCTAGGCTCGTTGTCAACGCGCACAGTGGCGACAACGGCAACAACAACAACAACAACACTTTCAAATTCATTTTCAAATTGATGAAACTTGCGTGTCTGTCTGTGTGTGTGTGTGTAAGTGTGTGTGTGTGTGTGTGTGTATGTGTGTGCCTGTCAGCGTACTTTGATGTTGTTAAAGGCCTTCGATTGGCAGCTCGTGCAATGAGCGCTAAGCCAGCTCACTCGCCAACTGCCCCCCACCCCACCCTCCCTTCCTCCACCGACCCAAAAACAACAACAACAACAACCGTTGCCCACCCCACCCTGCCCTAGCCCTGCCTTTAACTCTAAACCCAAACCTAAGCCAACTTCCGCTCATCCTTTTGCTTCCCCGCCTTCCACCGCCCTCCAGCTCTGCTCTGCCACGCCCTGCGCTGCGCTTTGTATTCACAAATCCAATCCAATTTAAGAGTGTAATTACATCAATTAAACTTAATCAAACTGTTTCAAAAGAGACGCGACGCGAAAAACGCAACTTCAACTTTTTAAGGTGGAATTGTCTGACACGCACAGTGGCACCAGATCAAGCGAAAAACAAAATCACTTTTGATTTATTTTCATATATTAACTAATAAATGAAAAATATAATTAAATGCAAAAAAAAAATAAAAATAATAATAATTGAATATATCTCATAGAAACTTTTATATATGTATTTATTATCATTAAGCGAATTTATTTATTTTTCTGATATAGAATTTATGTTTCTGGAATATTTTATTATTATTAACAGATATCCCAACCAAGATCTCTTTCGAAAACTAATTAGATTTTACTAGCTGAGCTGCTATAGCTCTAGCTTTACATCTATAAATACCATTGCCATCAAGTTTCTCCCTCCTTCCCCATTTAGACTTACTCTTAGAAGCTACTAAAACCTATATATCTATACATATGTATATATAAATCGAGAGACTTTTTGAATTCTGAATATATTATTTGATCATCTATGTTCTGTAGTCGACTCTATCCCTATCATCATCCCCATTTCCAGCTACATTTATGGTAAGACTGTAGAATATTTTTAAAATATCGTATCGATGATATTTGAAATTTTGATAAATATCAATATGATATGCAACCTTAAAAATATCGATATATCAGTATTTTTTAATTTTTTTAAACGTTTTTTCCCACAATAAATTTATTATCCATCCATAAAAAAACACGAATATATAAAGTTTTTTTTTATTATAAGACGCTTAACTTCAGTAATCGGTACTCAAAACAATCAGTGCATTTTTTTTTTCATATGCGACGCCATATGCGATGTGTCAGGCTCAAATAGCATTTGTCTGTTCCATTTTTAAAGTAAGAACTATTCGTTTTTACCATATTCAAATTTTGTACTTTTCGCTTGGCTTACTTATCACTTAGTAGTATCACTAGTAGTAGGAAGTACGGTTCCAGAGTACCTTTAACTGAAAGGGTGTCATAGGTGTTCTGGTACACCCACTTAGGATGAAGCAAGAGCTAATGGCTAAAGCTATTACGTGTAAAATTTAAAGGCCCCATTGAGTTGATTTGAAGTCAAGACGTTTAAAACTCTAGAGCTATCTCCTTTTCCTTACAGCTCCATCAAGCTCTACCTTAGCAGCCTTCGCAAAAGATTTTTCAAGTCTTTGCTGAAACATTCCGAATGCTTTCCTGTATTCAATGAGGCTCCAGCTCATAATTCCGCAACTTGAACTTCCTTACGGCACTACAGATCGTACCTATATATCTACATTTACCTATAATATACATCTTCCATATATATATATATATATATATATGCAGCTCTGCTGCTAGAATTTTGCATTTAAATTTTCGGTTTTGGGCCACTGTGCTCTTTCGCTCTGCCTATATCTTTGCTTAACCTTTTGCCATGCTTTGCTCCACACCCTCGCTGGCCATCTCGCTCTCGCTCGCTCGCCATCTATCTAACCGTCTCGCACACACTTGTGAAAATTCACGTGCTCAAAATTCGCGCACACTAATTAAGTGCCTTGGAAGTAAAAAGTAAGTAAGTTGCCTCATGATGAGCAGCAAGATGTTGCCGCAGCTGAAGCTGAAGCAGAAGCAGAAGCAGAGGCAGAAGCTGAGGCAGGCAGCCAAAGCTTGTCTCTACCTGCACCCTAACACCTGGCCTTAGCTACTGCTCCTGTTCCTGCTGCTGCTGCTGCTCCTGCTGCTGCTGCTGCTGTTGGGTTTTGGCATCAGGTTTTTGCGCCTTTGCTTCATATAATTTATGTTACATTTGCTGGCTGTGGCATAACTTTGAACTTGTGCAACTCGCACTTGCCACTTGGCCTCAACCTCAGCCTCTTACCCGCCCCCCTCTCGCTCCCCTTCTGTGTCTCTCTCTGTGTCACTTAGTCAGTCAGTCAGTTCGTCAGTCACTTTGAGTTCCAAATCAAGTCAGGCAGCCTGCCAAGCCAGGTGTGTGCGTCTGTCTGTCTCTCTGTCTACCCCACTCTCTCTCTCTCCCTCTCTCTCTGTCTCTTTCTTTCTGTGTGTGTGTGTGGGTGGCATGTGGCACGTGACTTAAATAAATTGCAAAAATCTTTCCCGCTTTGCTTGCGTACAAGTATTTCGCATAGTTCACCTAAAAATAATACCCAAACTCCCCGACTTTGACTCGCTCTGTCTCTTCTTTGTTCTGCCCGCTCCACACTTATATATACATACATACATATTTCTATGTGCTTGTGTGTGTGTGTGTCATGACTTTATTAGCAGTCAGAACTTGGCATAGCGCCACCTGTCGACAGGAACTTTTGCCACACACCCAGACACATAATCAACACCTAATCAAAGTAATAGAAACTTATTGAATTAATCGCCAGGCATTGAATTTCTATTTGTTATTCGCACTGATTACTGAGCCAGTTAAGCCTAACCACCCATCCACCACCCCTTCCCTCTTTTTGCCCATTCCACGCCCAACAGTTTTTCATCCCTCAGTCTTAACAGACTTTACCCCATCAATCCATTGGCTAATTATGAGCACTCGACTCGCTAATCATCTAAATTGCCGAAATTCTCACTCTATCTCTCTGTCTCCCTCTCTCTCTCTCTCTCCGTCCATCTTCATTTTGCAACACTCTGCCTAGCCGGCCAGTGTTGACAGCTGTCAGCAGCTGTTGCATTGCCGACCATCAATTTTGATTAGCCCACCAGGCGATGGGACGTGTCAATAACTCCAATTAGACCAATCAAAGATGAGCTAAGCCTATCGCATCGCATATGAGCGAATATGTTCATACCGATATTTCGATACTCGAGCAGGTGCATCCACATTGCAAGTGACTAAGTGCCTAAGGCGGTATTGAAAACTGGAACTCAGTGAGATATAGCAAACGATTGCGTTAGGCGCAATCGATTACTGAATAATGCATTTAGTTATTTATTGGGAATATCGATAACTGAATACCAAATATTTTACTAAATTCATTGTAGTGCAATGCTCATATATACCACCCCGCTTTCCCTCCCCTAAAGCTCAAAATATTGCTATTATCGATATGTAAGTAATATCGATAACATGGTCATCAATTCGAAAACTGTTGCTCAATGAAACTTATCACTTATGTCAACTTACTTTTTCGATCTACTACAGACCCTCTTCGTCTATGTACCAATGTGACGATGTTATCGATAACTATGCACCTAGTTGGCTGAGCCGCTACTTAGTGCCAATTAGACTCATCCAAGATGCTTATGCTTCACTCGTCGTTCCCTTCTCTGCCCTGAAACATGGTCTTAGATAACATCAACTGCTATCGATAACTCTCTAATTAGAGCTGCTAACAGCCTTATGCTGCTTAGAAACTATTTCAAGCATTTCCAAAGCCTGCGGCGCTGACATGACAGAGCTAAGCAGGAAACTGGAAGCAGATGGAGCAAGGGAGATGTTGCCTCTGTTGTCATCGTTTATCGTTGACGCAAATTAAGAATGTAGATATACACACCATATACATATATATATATAGTATATACATATATTTATATTTAGAGAGTCGGGGCATAATTATACAAATTGGGAATGCAATTAAATTTAATTGTTCGATGTTGTTGTCGGCACTCGTGAGAAGCTGGCAACTGTTTTTCCACAGCAGCTCACGCTGTCTCTTATTCTACTGCGTCTTCTTCTTCTTCTGCTGTGTGTGTGTGTGTGTGTGTGTGGCATGTGTGTGTGCGTATTACTACTGCTGCTGCTGCTTCTGCTGTTGCTGCTGTTTCGTTGTTTTCTTTTGCTCTGGCGCCCAGTCAATGAAATGTAAAAACGTTTTGAGCACGAACCATGTCTTTCCCACACCTCCTCTCCCTCGCCCCCTCTCCTACACAGCACTACCGCACCCCCACTCCCGCACTCTGCACGTATAGCTCGACGCCCCTGGACTGTGGAAGTGCGCGTAAGTACCGTAAATAAAACAAGCTGAAATTATAAACTGTCGAGCTGCAGAAGAAGCTGCTCCTGCTGCTCCTGCTCCAGCTGCTGTTGCTGCTCCTGCTGCTGCTGCTGTTGCAGCTGAAGCAACTTTCCTCTTTATGAAGATGAAACAACCATTTTCAAGCAGCCTATGCCACGCCCACTCAGCAACTCTGCCCCAACCTTACAGCCGCCTCGGAGGCTTAGGCGAAAAAGACATCTTTTTAATGATACATCGCCCCGTTGCTGGCCCGAAATGAAAATGCAGAAGTAATGAGGCGCACAATGTGACAAAACGAAATGAGAGAACAACAAAATAACCAACAAATTATAGTTTGAAAGAGGGAGGAGAAAGAGAGAGGGAGACACTGAGAGAGAGAGAGAGAGAGAGAGAAGGAAATATGTAGTGGAAAATGTTTCGTATATGATATATCATATAAAACTATGGCTAGTATTTGTTAGATCCAAAATAGAGTGAAATAGGGAATAGAATAGAATACAACGTGAATATCCCTACCTAGATAATTGAGGAGATATATTAGAGAATTTCTAAGCTGAATCTCAGATTATTGAATTAGCTATGCATGACTTCCATATGAGCTCTATGATATAGTATATCGATAGTTTACACAACTGCATCCGGAATAGGACATATCTCTCAAGAGACCGACTTCCCTATGCCATACCAGCTATACCATATCTGAAATCACTTTCTCTTAAAAAAGAAAAAAAACAAGTAAATTAAACTGGAGCATTGCACAATGGAAAGGTGAGAACAGCAATTGGTGCACAGATTCAAGCGATTCTTTCCTTTTGTCCGACAATTTGCGCTGAGCATCCGACCTGACCTTCGTCTAAGTGGACGAGGTGGGCTGAGTGCGAGCAGAGGGGTGTATATGCACATACATTATATATATATATACATATATATGTACATATATATCAATTGAACTGCGGATACGGAAATGTGTTGCGGGCACATCTTGAGTTGGGCAAACGGGTAAAAACAAAAGCAGAAGCAGCAGAGGCAGCAGCAGGACTCGTAGAAGAGGAAGCAAAACACGTGCCCAGTGCCCGATAAAAACAAGCAGGTGGCAATGAATGCGAAACAAGGCGCAGTCAAAAAAAAAAACAAAATAAGAACACTAGTCAACAAAATCAGAATAAACTTTGAATGTGAAAACTAGACTTAAGCCATGAGTCGCAGTAGAGCTTTAAGTTGACTTCCATAGAGCTTTAAGCAAACTTTAATATATATGTAGATGAGCTTTAAGCTGACCCTAATAGTGTTCCTTAATAACCCAAAGGTGATATATATGTGAGCTTTAAGTTGAAGTCCATTGAGCTTTATTCTAATTTGATTTGATATCAGTTGAGCTTTGAGCTCAAACAGAATTAATATCAGTTGAGCTTTAAGCTCATGCTGAATTAGCTGACACTGGCTCAGTCGAATGTTCGAGCCAAGTGGCAATAGACACTTGATGCAATAAACTTTAAGCTGACGCCAATATATGAGATGAGCTTTAAGCAGACTATTATAGAGCTTTTGAGGAACCCAAAGACGAAATCGAGTTTCAGGTGAGCTCGAATTGAGCATTTTTCTGTTGAGCTTTAAGCTTAGAACAGATTTAGCAAGCAATGGCTCGATCGAATGGTAGAGACGCTTCATGAATGCTTTAAGCTGACTTCAATCATGGGTATATAAGCTAAAAGCCTAATTGTGTAGCTCGCTGTAGGAACCCCAAGTACTGCAGTACAGCTTTAGATAAACTTTGAGCTAACCTTAATAGATGAGCTTTAAGTTAGAATTAATGAAGAACTCTGACTAGACTTGAAATGAGCTAAAAGTAAATGCTTTATGTTGACTTTATTAGAGTTCTCTTCACATCAATGGAGCTTTAAGCTTATAGCTAGTAGCTTTTGAGGTACATTTTCACTGAATATCAAGCAAAGGGAAAACTATGGTGATACAAATATTAAATGAGCTTTGTGTCAGCTTTAAAAAAACTCTATTTGGGTTTGGGCAAGTTCCTTATATCACTTTTTATAGGCTACAGTTCTGTCCTCAGACTTCGCGGAGCTTTCAGGTAGCTTAAAGGCTGACTATATCTTGATGATGATCGAGCTTTTAGCCTGCTGGCAATTACATCTAACGATTCTCTTTAAATAACTGAAACCTTAAACACCGCCCAGATCTACTTATCGAAAGACCATCGTCATCGGCATTCTCACTGTTGAAATATCATAATTATTTAAGTACTTAAATCACAAACGATTTGAGTTTCCATAAGCCAAACGCTTTAATCAGCAGTCCAAGCTCATTGTTTGCTGTTGCCTTATCAGAGAGCCAACAATCAACAGTCCGTTCGGTCTAAGCGCAGCCCAGCTCCTCACAATCCTCAATTGTGTTGTCTAGTGTAAATATGTATTTTTCGTGGAGAGTGCAAAAAGTGTCGCCCTCTGCATTTAGTGGCCTATTCAGAACTGACAGTTTGCTCTTATCGTGCTTTGTTTACGAGCCGCTGCACCCGTCAGGCCCCCACCCCCCTCTCCCCTCCCCCAACTCCCAGAGCCCCTGTGTGGGGCGGGCGTGGCTGAGAGCAGAGGCGCTGGCGTTGCTGTTGAGGGCGTGCCACTACATAATATCTTAATTATTTCTTTACATGTGTTTTAATTTTTAGTAAGCTGCTCGCTGCTTGCTTCTCCTCCCCCTCCTCCTTCTCCCCCTTGGCCGCCCTCTCACTGTTGCTTGGCATTTCAGTCACGTGCTGCAACTAATGCGCCACGCCCCTTCGCACTGGCATTCCATTGGCAGCCTCCAGCAGATGAGTCCTGTGGCGCCTTTGCCTGATCCTTGTTGTTGGCCGACTGCCTGGCTGCCTGCCTGGCTGCCTGCCTGGCTGCCTGCTCGCCGGCTGTTGAATGCCAGACGCAAAGGTAAATGTTCAAGTAAGTAACTAAAATGGCAAGAGAGCTCACCAGAGGGGGCTGCGGGACGGGGGCAGGGGCAGGGGGGCGGGGAGCACGACTCATTTGCAGCGCGTACAGTGGAGCCAGTGAAAGCTTAATTGAATCGCTCACAATTATATTTCAAATCAAATTCAAGCAAGTACAGTGAAATCCCCGATTGATGAACGAACTCGGATGTCAGCATATACAAAATAGCATTTTGTTAACTGCCTTGTTGAGCGAGAAAATGCTACAAGTCGGTAGCTGCTCTAAGCGAAAAGCTGAAAAGAACTAGTTCCATTTGCATAAATCACTTCAATTGTGTATTTACGAGTCATAGCTGCGTCGTTCAGTTTCATTAGCTCCTGCAGTGATACATTGGCGTTTATATTAGCTGAAACGAACTAGTTCCATTGAGCTAGTTCAAAGAAGATCTGAAAGAATTTAATACAATTTACATACGTAATGCCTATTGTTCATTTACGAATCAAAAGCTATATTGCTTGTTTTTCATTAGTTCATGAAAAAGAACTAGTTCCGATCATATATATATAATTCCATTTTTTGCTTTTCAGTACATGAGCTGAAAGGAACTAGTTCCGTTCATATATATTTAATTGCATTTTTTTGCTTTTCATTACAATGTTTTGCATGAGCTGAAAGGAACTAGCTCCGTTCATCTAGTATATTTAATTTCATTTGCTGGTTTTCCTTACATGTTGTTGCAAGAGCTGAAAAGAACTAGTTCCATTTAGGTATATACTAGCATTTGCTAATTTTCGTTAGTTGAGCTAGCTCTAACAGCTGGACTTAGTTGTTCACACTGGAAGGGCTGAAAAGAACTAGTTCTTCATTCAGAAATACTTCCATTTATTGCTTACTCATAAATCACTCAATCCCAAATCTAGATTTATACGTTTTTCTTAGTTCCTTACTGGTAAGTCCTATTGATCAGCCGTAGTTCTAGATATTGTCCGGTGAATAGTAGAATAGTAGTTCCGAATAGGTAAGATCTTTGGAGTTATATAGCGTAGATTTACAGATCGATCACTCAACTCAAGCCCAAGAGCTAAATACTACTTGTAGAGCCATATAGTTGCAGTCTATGACTAGATATTCTTAGCTTACTTAGTGCATTTCCTGCAACGTCATATTCATTTCCAACCACGGTACAGAGGCGTCGTCAGTTCACAGGATAGGGGGGTCGGGGAGTGCTAGCTAGTTGTTCAAGCACTTGCTGCCAAGTTTTCTCAATTACTTGGGCAGGCCACAGTCGGCCACACCTTGTACAAACTTCCCGTCACTCGCTTCCCACCTCTCTCACACACACACACACACACATACTTACACACACACTCTCTCTCTCTCTCCCCGCCTCTGGCCTGACTGCGTATGCATGTTGATTAAACGAAAAAGTAGAATAGAACTATGAAATTTTAGTTGGAAGCTGTCTCTGACTGACTGACATACACAAACACCTGCCTGACTCTCACTCTCTCTCTCTCTCTCTCTCTCCCTCTCTATGTGTGTGTGCGTATTAATCCAACATAATTAAGAAATTTAATTAAAGTGCAGCGCGCACTGAATGTGGAATGTGTAAGTATGTACAAATCGCGCACATACCAGCCCAGCCCAATGCTCCTCGTAGTCCTATTCAAGCAGCTCTTCTTGGTCCTACTCCTCCCTGAGCTAGCTCTACTTCCCTCTATTAAATCGACTGACCAAAAGTATTGCTTCAACAAAAGAAACAGTATTTTTGTTTTTTGTGGAAAACAATCAGCAGAGCAGCTTTGCAACACTGTTCGATGGGTGAAAAGTGTTGCAAACGCTTGAAACATGATTCAATTAATTACAACATGAAACAATGCGATATATGTATGCATAACATCTATCTATGAGCTAGTTCATTTCTAAGATACATAAGATAGATGTGCTTAAAAAAAATTGTTGAATACAATGCATAAACAATACCATAAAGAACTAGTTCATTTGTGAGCTTCACGCTTTTTTTAACAATTAAGACAATTTATCTATCTGACGGCTTAACAGCCATTTGTTAAAAAAAAAAAAAAACGACAAAAAGAACTAGTTCATTTGTGAACTATGTCAATATATTTGTCTTTCTCTATTTGTCAATGATAGAAATATGTATATATACATCTCTATACACGTCACATACAGGTGTCAACTCCTAAAAGAACTAGTTCCCTTGTGAACTATTGTAATGTTCTCTAACTACTCTACCTCTATGAGAACTAGCAAGAAAGCGATATCTGTATGTCTCCCCTTTCTATCAAAATTATCAAAGAGAGTGTCAACGAACTAGTTCATTTGTGAACTATTCAAACATTTTGCAACTTTTATTAAGTAAGCATCGAATTATCTCACTATCCATCCGAAAATATATAAAAATTCCAATGCTAAATAAAAATGTATACTAGAACTAGTTCCATTGTGAACTTCTTTTCAAAATAAACCTAGAACAGGGTATTTTGCACTCATTCACACACGATTCGCACTCAACTCTCTGGACTTTTTCTCTTGTAATGTTTAAAAATTTGTTGGCTTGAAAGTTCGCTGAAATGTTTACAGCTTCGGTATTTAGTTTTGGGTTGAGTGTTTTATAGCTAACCGTAAACTCGGGGCAAGCATGAAAAAGAGAGCAAGAAAGGGGGTGGGGGGAGGAAAAAGGAGAGAATCGAGAAACCAGACAAGGCTGACTTGGCGAAAATGAAATCGCCATTTGGCCAAGTTTAATGCACAGGTGACGAAGCGAATATTTAGCTCAATCAATCAATCAAGCAGTCAGTCCATCAGTCAATCAGTCAATCGATTAGCCTGATAATCGGCTAGTTTGTCTATCAGTCTGTCAGTTACTCATGCCGTCTGTTAGTCACTCATTCAATCAGTCAATCAATCAATCAATCAGGCAATCACTGTCGCCGCTGTTGACTGTCCGGCAATGCAATTTTCATGACAACTTGCAGCAAACTGTCAGCGGATGGGAGTGCGAGGGGGTCAAAGGTCAATGCAGCGCACAACAAACAAAAAGTAACACACACACACACGCACACCCTCACACACACACACACACACAGAGCTGAGTGTATAGTCGGCATTTTTGCACAAAATATGCATAAATACATAAATAAATGTCGGCTTTAAGTACACACACAGCACACAAACACACTCACACACACACACACTCACACACACACAGCACACAGTACACACACACACACACACACGCACACTCACACAGCACACACATAAACCACTTCAGTTGCTGCTGCTCTTACTTTTCATACCCTGGAAATGTGAATGCGGGGTATAATAGCGTGTCTCGATAATCAATCCCATATTGTTATCTATAAGAGAGCTTTGATTGATCGATTGAACAGCTACTCTGGTGATTGAATACTTGACAAACTGACTTGTTCGCAGACAGGACTTAATTAATGTGTAACAGAACTTTGATTGATTCATGGAATGGATAGCATAATTGACTGACAGCTTGATTGACAGTTGATAGGACTGATTTTAGAATGATTGACTGATTGCACGATTGGCTGGTAGCTTGAATGACTTGAATAAGTGACCAATTGACTGATAGATTGACTAGCTAACTGCCTATGTAACTAAATGGTGATCGCTTGCATTTGTGACTGATTGACTGACTGATGAATGGACTTACTGGCAGGGACCGCAAATAAGAGTTATGAATTTAAAAAAATTGAGGCCTTTAGGAAGCCCCAAGAAGAGGGGGAAAAACACACATGGGTTATAGATAAGTTACTGCATAACTGGTTATGTGATAAGAAAACTGATTGAAGACTTATGACTAACTGACATACAGTTCAATCAGTTCAATCAGCTAAAATGATGACTGATTGACTGATTGACTGATTGATTGATTGACTGATTGACTGATTGACTGATTGACTGATTGACTGATTGACTGATTGACTGACTGACTGACTGACTGATGAATGGACTGCATGACAGGTTATATAACAAGCAAGCTGATTGATGGCTTACCAACTGATTGATTGATTAACTGACTGACTAACAGACAGGCTAGCTGATTGAATGGTGATTGACTGACTGATTGATGCAGGCACTCCCTGCATAACTGGTTAAGTTACAAGCAGACTGATTGATGGTTTATTGATTGATTGACTGATTGACTGACTGACCAACAGACAGTTTGGATGATTGACTGATGACTGATTGCATTTGCCTGCCACAGGTTGATTGACTGATTGATGGAATGCATGACTGGTTACTGACTGATGGCTCAATGATTGATTGACAGACGAACTTCTACAACAAGTCAATTGTCAAGCAATTATTTACTCAAAAACTAATTGATTGACTGATTGATTACAGCTAGAATTGGCATTTCCTCCATCTTCTTCAAAGCTGCTTCTTGGCTAGCATATCACCAGGCTTCTATCAGCATATATATTTGACATAGGGTAACTGCTGACAAGGCTTACAACAGCATATATATTTTCTATAGGGTAACTGCTATTCGTGCATTTCAATAGCTCTATTGACTTTCAGCTGGCTGCGAGTGTTGAAAATTTTTGATTTTTGCGGTCGTTTCGATGATTTTTGCCGGTGTTGCCATACTTCCGCTGTCTCACTGTGTGCTGTGCGTGTGTGTGTGTGTGCTGTGTGTGTGCTTGTGTATGTGTGTGTGTTTCTTTCTTTCATTTGGCTCCGCATTTGTGCCAAACTGTTTGCCTGTTTGCATTAAAGTTGCGCACTTTCTGTTGCCGTTGTTCAAGTAGTTGAAATTGTTGTTGTTGTTGTTGCTGCTGCTGCAGTTGTTGTTGTTGTTGTTGTTGCTGCTGCTGCTGTTACTGGCCGAGTTTCAAGTGTACAATAAACGCGGATTCCCTGCCAATATTTGTCTGCAATCATTTCGGCTCGACTCGACAGTCTGTCCGTCTGTCCATCTGTCTGTCTGACTGGCTGCCAGTTCGCCAGCCACGCCCACCCCGGGTGTGTGCCCACTAAACTGAGGCCATGGCAGACCAATAAAGCGTATAACACCAACAATGCCAACGATGAGTCGCTGAACCAGCAATAAGGCCACATCAAACGCTGTTGAAAATTGCGCATACGCCGCATGTAACAGCTGTGCGTGTGTGTGTGTGTGTGCGTGTGTGAGCGAGTGTGTGTGTGTGCGTCTCAATCGAGACAATTGCTCTGAATGCCGCAAGCGCTTCACACATCAGCATTTATGACCCGCAGACCGTCACCTAACACACTGCCATGAAAGCAACGACACCGACCCCTCCCCTCTCCTCACACACACACACGCCGCCTTAACAGTGCTGCCAACTGCACTTGTTTACCGTCATATTTTAGCCTTTTTTCCCCATTGACGAACAGCGATTGGGCACCAGAAAAAAAAAAGATAGCGCGCGGGCAATGTTAGCCTTTCCTTTGGGTTATTTAACTCTTTCTGCTCTGCATCATCTGTGTACAGAACTAAAAGTTTGCCTGGCCTCTGGCAACCTTTAAAGTGTTTAGCCTTTTGTGGGCTTGCAATTTAATGGATATACATGTGCTACTATCGATGCATTTCCATATAAAGACTTTAAATACCCATTCTCTAATGGTTTTACTCTATCTCCCTATCATTATTTATCCTATTCCACCTTTTCGTTCCCTCATTCGCTTCATATCTCATATTTTCCTAAATTTTCTTCCTACTACTTCACTCTACTGCCCTACCTACTCTCTCTCTCCACTTTACCCCTATGTATATAAATATATGTATATAACTAGGTTTTCGTAGTGCATTCCATCTAATCTTTAAATTTCTTTTCGTTTCGTATTCATCTCATATCAAATACTTCTATTTCCATGTTCCTTCAGTAAGAATCTTCTGTTCTCACTTCTTGTTTACTTTTCTTCTTGTTTATTCTTTTCTTACTTTCTTCTTCTTTTCCTATTCCTCCAGTTAGAAGCTTCCAGTTTTACTTCTCTTTTACTTCGTATTACTATCGTCCATCCTATCCTTTCTTTCTGCTCTATCCTATTCCTATCCTATCATCTTCTCTTGCATTCCATTCTTCCGCAGCCTTTCCTCGTTTCTTCCGTATTTACCTTTAATTTCTTGTTCCTTCAGCTGCAAGCTTTACCTAGAAGTTTCGGTTTCCATATTCTCAGCTTGTTCAACTCTCAAATCTTTCTTCTATTCCTAAAATTTCCTCCTCCCTTTTTATTCTTTCTTGGAGCTGCCTTCTATTCCCTTTCCTTGACTCTTCCCTTGCTCTTTACTCTTTCGGAACCATTCCCATTTAGCACTACAAAGCGAACCGTTCTCAACCCATTAGCCTCACCCACCTGCCCATCCGTTTATCTTCATTCATATTTCCCACCTTTCCTTACCCATAGCCATATCCTTACCCATTCCATCTATACCCATTCCATCACCTTCTCAACTCCATCATCTATCTCATCATTATCTCATCGCCTATGTAAAAGCAGTTGAAGTCATTTATCGACAAATTCCTTACCTTGATTGAGCTAAAATGAAATATTCATACAAGCTCTTAAATATTTATTTGTATAAACAGTTTTATATTTTTTGTAACTCGTTCCTTCTTCAATTCTTAAAATGTTGACAACACTGTCCTACACGCATGCGAGATCTCTTTCATTTCATATTCCCTTCATCTCACATTTGCTTGTTGATTTTATGTCGCTGTTTACTCTGGTTTTGTCTCCTCGTTGTATTTTCTTCTCCTCCTCCCGCTCCTTCTATGCCCGTTGCGCTGCCACGCCCACAAACAGCCGTTGTGCTTGGGCGATTTTAATGCGTCTGCAGCGTTTTCATAGTCCCGAAAAAAAAACACATGTTGACAAACAAATATGAGCAACTGAATAGCAAATACCCTAGAATACTTTGCTCTTTGTTGGAGCTCAACATCGATATATATCGATATTGGAATATCGTTAAAGTTTTGCTAAATTTATTTGCCAAGTTTCCCAATGGACTCATTTTACAGTTATGGGAGTTTCAAAATAGTTTTTTTTTATTTTTTTCAAGAGATTCTAGTTCCTTTAATATTAAGTCTTAACTTCGACTCGAAATGTTTCCAGTAGTGAAACGAGTTAGTTCATAAGCTATTCAGCTAGTTCGCTCAACATTTCCTACTAGAAGCAATGAAGTCTTTCGCAAGCTGTTGAGTTTTCACTTTGAATTTTTCAATCCGTTTTTAAATTTTAGATTTTTTAAGCCTTCTATATAAAGCTTTTTTGAATCTAACAGTTCAGTCTGATCAAGCTCATTAAATCAGCAGTAAAGCTTTTCTAGGCATGGCCAGAGCTTTCAATAAGCATTAACCGCATGCTCTGCTAAAAGCTCCACGCAACAGCTTTCAGCAGCTTTCACGCTTGAAATTAAGTGAAAGCTTATATGGGTAAAATTTAAGTTAACTTTTATAACAAAACCGAATTCAATTGTTCCAGGGTATATGATAAGTAATTGCGCAATGTGTCGGTGTGCGTGTGTCCATGTGTGAGTGTGTGTGTGTGTGTGTCTGTGACATGCTGTATTAATATTGTTGAGCTTGTTTGCGGCTTGGCTGTTATTGTTGTAGTTGGCAAAAAGCGCAGCCTGCGCCACGAGGAAAGTCGAGAGTCGAAAATGGAAAATGGAAAATGCGAGCACGGAAAACGAGAAGCGAGAAACGTGAAACATGAAACGGGACTAGCTGAAAGGCAGTTTCGTCGTCTCTTTAATAGGGCCAATAATGGAGTTGACCGCAAAAGCAACAGGCCAAAGCCAGCCTGGTCGCAGCTGGAGGCCAAGCAAAAAACAAAAAAAGGCTAAAAAAAAGGCTAGTGAAAACAAAAACAATAACTAACTAAATAAATAACATAAATTAACAAAATTTGTAGACAATTTTCTGCTGCTAAGTGTAAAACTTTGTCTATTTTTTGTAGTGTTTGTCAGCTAAAAGGGTTAGGGACTGGAACATGGGAGGGGAGAGGGGTGTAAGGGGTAGTTTGAGCTTTGGTTGGTGGAAAAATGTTTACGCTTGCTGCGTCTTGTGTCGTCGTCGTCGTTGCCAAATGGTCAATGGCAATATAACCATATGGAGGCCACACACACACACGCATGCATGCAAACACAGCACAGGGAAAGAGGGAGAGAGAGGAAGGATGAGAGGGGAGGCTATGTTGTGACATCAAATGTTCATGTTAACAACTTTTCTAAAACTCAATGAGCTGTTGTTTGTGTAGTTGCTTGCAAGAGAGAGAGAGACAGAGAGAGAGAGGAAGAGAGAGAGAGAGAGAGAGGGAGAGAGAGAGGAGACTAAATTGCAGACAGACATAGGGTTAAGGGACAGCTGGAAGGGACAGGGACTACACACAGTCAGCCAGGCGCAAACACGTCGAGTGTTTTGTAGCAAATAATTTTGCACAAAGTTCTCGCCTTAACGATTTGAACACATGTTAACATGAGCAGGAACAACAGCAACAACAGCAACAACAACAATTGCAACAACGACAATTGCAACAACAGTAACAACTTTCGTTCAGCCAGACAGCATAGCCAGGCAGATAGGATAACAACTAGGATAACACTTCGACATGATAATAAATATAGTTGAGAAGCCGCGTGAGCCGAGGCAACAAGACTGCCAACACGTTCGCCCCCCCCTTCCGGCCGTGCAGTGCCTCGACTGCCCAAGAACAACAACAACAACGCTCAAATTCCCCAATTAGCCGAGATGAGAGCCAGCCCCAAATATTGCAAGTAACTTAGGCGTATATAGAGGCAGACAGAGCGCGGGAGAGGGAGAGAGAAATAGAGCGACGGGGCGAGAGAGTGCTCATATTTATAATTACTATAATTATAATGGCTATTAGCAATAGCATTAGCATTAATATTATAATTAGCATTAGCATTGCCATTAGCATTAGCAATAGTATTATAATTAGCTTAGCTTTGTCATTGGAATTAGCATATGCATTTGCATTACCATTATCATTAGCATTGGCACTAACATTAGCATTATCATTAGCATTGGCATGAGCAGGAGCATCAGCATTTGCATTGGCATTAGCATAACCATTGTCATAAGCATTAGCATTAGCATTGTCATTAGCATTAGCATAGGCATTTGCATTAGCATTATCATTAGTATTAGTACTAGCATAAGCACTAACATTAGCATTGTCATTGGCATTAACATTAACATTAGAGCATTAGCATTAGCACTAGCACTAGCATTAGCATTAGCATCAGCAATAACTTTAGCATTAGCATTAGCATTGGGTATTAGCATTAGCCTTTACATCAGCATTGTCATTGACATTAGCATTAGCATCAGCATTAGCATTAATATTAGCATTGACATTAGCATTAGCATTAGCATTATAATTAGCATTAGCATTGTCATTAGCATTAGCATTAGCATTATAATTAGCATTAGCATTGTCATTAGCATTAGCATTAACATTAGCATTGTCATCGGCATTAGTTTAACATTAGCATTA
>NW_022046620.1:0-23225 GCF_001654015.2 Drosophila navojoa
TATATATATATATATATATTATTATTATTATTATTTTGTTTTGTTTTTGTAACTATCTTCATTTTAATTGCCTGTTTGATCTGCCATAAGATATGCAAGCAAGGTTAATTACTTGCATTAGTTTTTCATGTTGTCAAATCGCTCGCTCTCTCTCACCCTCTCTCTCTCTCTCTGTCTCACTCTTTCTCTTTCATTATCTCTCTCTTTCAGTCGTGGCAGTAAATTAATTAGACTTTTAATAGATGCAAATACGCGATCTAAATCAGAATATTCAAGACAAAATCAACAGTCACAAAACACACACACACACAAATAGGTCGTATATAGGAAAAGCTCAACGCTAAAGTAACCAACCCAAGGCAGAAGAAGCAGAGGGCGGTGGGTGGCGGGCGTTGGTTGGGCGCAAACGTTGCCAATCAATAAGCTCGTTCAATTGCTGCTAGCGAACGCAATACAACAATATTCTCCATTGCTCCGCTACCCCGCCACTCCTCACCAAACCCGGGGGGCCAGCCCAGTGGCAACCCTCGCCACTTGACAAACAGCGGCCCAGAGCCGCTTGCAGCGCGTCGCTGTTGATATTTTGCATGGCGCGCGCTTTGTTTAGCTCCCGTTGCTCCACGAAAGTGTTGCTCGTTGTCGTTGTTGTTGTTGTTGTTGTCGTTGTTGTATTATGTAGCGCCCGATTCGCAAGCAAACTGAAAATGGAGCAACTGGCGCAGATTGGCAGAGGGAAGGCGCGGAAGGAGAGGCAACGGCGGCAGCAACGTCAACGGCTAATTGATTTTATGAAAATGAAATGGCTAAAATGCGCTCTATTTAGCAGCGACAATGAATGTGAGAAGCGCAGAGAAGGGCGCAGGGTGCATCAGAAAGAGAGAGACAGAGAGAGAGAGAGTGTGAGAGTGAGCGCAACGCAAGTGGAAAGCCGAGAGTTACGGGAAAAGTCAGCGGACGAATATGAATGAAAAACAGTTGGCAGCTTGTTAACGTGGCAACTGCAGTGGCATTTGGGGCGGGCTGCTGGCTGGGCGTGGCATGGCATGGCATGGCACGGTAGTCGAGCAAAGAATGGCGAATAGTGTGGCAAGCCAAGGCAAAGAGAAATCGTAGCCGGCAGGAGCAGGAGGAGAAGGGGGAGGCAACGCAGAAGCTGCTGCTGAATTCGCTTCGTTTCAATCAATTAAGCGCCAATAATTAATTCAATTGATTTCAATTTCAATGCTCCTTCACGACCACAAGCCATCAGCCATCAGGCAGCAAACCACCAGCCAGCCTCTCCACCACGCCCACGCAGCCACCCACTCAGCGAACCGAGGCAGCGACATTAAAATTTTGCGGCTCTTTGTCGTCGATGTCTAGCGCCATTTCGATTTCAAACGCCATTAATTCAGTTTTAAATTTATGGCCTACAAATTGCCGGCGCTGCTCATTTCATGCCACACCCCCCAACCGAACTGCCGCCCCCCCGCAACCGCCTTCGTCGCCACCATCACAGCCAAACGTTTGCCGATTAATTTGTAACAATTTTTCATGGCCTATGGAACTTCTATTTATTACTTATATTATGCATGCAAGGGTGTGTGTGTGTGTGTGTGTGTGTGTGCGGTTATATTTATTAAGCCGATAACAGCTGCTGCTTAAGGCCCAAATATATATATTTACATGCATATAATTAAGGGAAATACCCTAATTAAATGAGGAGAGCGCAGAAAATGTTCGTTTCGACATTTTGAAAGTTTTTATGTTATGTAATTAATATATTTTAGTACAATGTGAGATTTTAATTGATAGCAATGACTGGATAGCACTGCTAATATTTCATTTTAAGATTTATTTATGTTTTACTTTGAAAAGATTTCAAATATTCGAAAGAAAAGTAAAAAAAAAAAACTCAGTAAAAAGAAACTATTATTTTATTTATTTATTTATTTTTTTTGTAATTAACTTTTCAACTAAAATTTTATAAATATGGAGCACAATGTTTTTATAAAATAAAAAATAATGCTAATAGTATTTATGTTCCATGTAGTTGGAGTATATGAATCGTATACATATACTACAATTATCGTATAAGAATAGTATAAGTAGGGCATGAGTATGGTATAAGTATAGTGGTATAAGTATATGAGTATCGTAACAGTATAATACAGCCTAAGTATCGCATATATGTATGTAATATACGTATGATATAAATACAGGATCAAGTATAGTAAGAGTATGGCATAAGAAGAGTATACGCATAGTATAAGTATCGTACAAGTACGGTATAAAATTTGGTAAAAGTATTGTATAAGTACTTATAGTATGAGTATGATATATATAGTATATAGAGTATAAGTGGAGTATAAGTACATTGCGAATATGGTCTAACTATAGTATTAGTATTATATCTAGTATAATTTCAGTATAAGTATCGTATAAGTATCATAAAAGAATGCTATAAGTACAGTATACGTATAACATACAATGTAATATAAGTATGGTATAAGTATAGTAAGAGTATGGTATATGTAGAGTATAAGTATAGAATAAGCAACGTATATGTATAATATAAATATAGCATAAGCATAGTATCGGTATGATATAGGTATACTATAAATAACGTATAAGAATCGCATAAGTATAGTATAAAAATAATATAAGTAAAGTATAGTAGGTATAAATATTGTATAAGTATAGTATAAGTACAAGTACCAGTGGAATATTGAATGAAAGTCTTTTTTAAAGTAAAACGAATTTACGTGTATAAGGACTAGTTACCTATCTCTTGTATTTGATTACATATGTAATTGTAGCTGTTGAGAAATATTTACACTATATATTTTATTATTTATTTGCATCGGAAACAACTTAGCTGAAAGAGCTGTCAATAAAAATACTGAAATCAAATTGTGATTCATTTATAAATAATGAACTAAAGTCAAATGAAATTTTAGATACGATCTGTTACTCATTCTTCCATATCAATTGAATATTGAATGAAAATTTCGCACTCTGCCTATCTCTCTCTCTCTCTCTCTCTGTCTGTCTCTCTCTCTCTCTCTCTCTCTCTCTCTCTCTCTCCATTGCTTGATGAGTATTTGCTCAAGTTAACGAGGGCCTAGCTAACGTTTGTGATTGTACTTAAGTCTACCTTAGCCATCTGCAGGCGGCCAAGACTGAGCAAGAAGACGCTTCTTCTTGGATAGGACGACGCTAAGGGGCGCCACTTTCAAACAATTTCACACTGTATACTCATAAATTACGACATTTAAGTAGGTCAAATGGAGGAATTTGTGCGGAAAGCGCTTCAGAGCGGCCCAAAAAGGGTGTGCAAGACGACGGCGAGGATTGACATGGGCATGCTGATGAGAATGAGAACGGGGAATGGGGAATGGGGAATGGGGAATGGGGATGAGGATATGGATGTGGATGTGGATGTGGATGAGGATGTGAATGTGAATGTGGATGTGGCTGTGGATGGTGTGAGGAGGCGGCCTGTTGTCGATGCGGCTGTTTTCCATGTTACTGGGTCACTGCAGGCACACAAATTGCGGTGCGACGCCGCATGATGACTGCCAGGCGATGGAGCGTCGGCCCAGGCGGAGGGGGCGGCCAACTTGGCCTGGACTCGGTCTGCATAGCGGAAATATGTACAGTCTCAATATAAATGAGCAATGTGGGCTCGACTCGACTCGCTCGACTCGACTCGACTCGTTGTAAACTCAAATAAGCCGCAATAAAATAAACTAAACGAAACGAAGCGAACCGAACCGAAGAGACGTCGTAAATTGTTGTTGTTGTTGTTGTTGCTGTTGTTCTTCAGCCGTTGCAGTCATACACAATTACGGACAAACAAGTATCCCCTATACTGGTGCAGCTCCAAAGTGGGTGGTTGGGTGGCTCGGTGGTTGATAGGTGCGAGCCTATGAAGATATTGCTTTACCCTCAAAATCAACGACCTTGTCAGCAATTGCTGCTGTTGTTGTTGTTGTTGCTTTTGTTTTTATTTTTGTCAGCGTTGCCTCGTTGACAGTTTTCCAGTACAAGTTGCCGCAATTGCTGCAGTCCAGCAACAACAGCAACAACGATTGCAACAACAACAACTTCAGCCTTTGCCATACACCAATCAATAATTCAGCCGTCCACATGCAGCTATGCCAGTCACACACAGTGGCACAATTGCATCGGGTCTGCCCGCTGATTTATACATTTTTCATTTTTATTTGTACTTTTAATTATTTGCTAAATATTTCAGCCGATAAATCAAGCAAACGTGTGGCAACACCTTAAGCCGCATTCAAATACAAATATACTCAAATATATCTCTCTTTCTGTGTGTGTCTCTCTCTCTCTGTGTCTTTCTATCGATGTGTATTCTCCTCTTGTATCTGTATCTCTCACCATCGATGTATTTCTATATATCTGTGTCTCTTTCTCTCTATATATCTCTCTCAGTCTGTCTGCCTATCTATCTGTATCACTCTCTCTCTCTCTCACTCTGTCTGCCTGTATCTTTTTTTTCTCTGTCTGCTTATCTGCCTAGAGAGGGGGAGGGGGATACAGATAGCCCCCTCTCTCTCTTTCTCTCTGTATCGCTCTCTCTCTCTCTCTCTCTCTGTATCTATCTCTGCCTATATATCTTTATCTCTGTCTCTCTAAATATATGTCTATATATATCTGTGTCTATCTGTATATCTCTTCCTCCCTTCTCTCTCTCTCTCTCTCTTTTTCTCTGTTAATCTATCTATCTTTATGTCTCTCTCTCTCTTTCTCTATCTGTCTCCCTTTCTCTCTGGCTACAAATATATCTGTGTCCATGCATATCTCTCCCTATCTCTCTAGTCATCTCTGGTAGAGATCTCCCATCAAAAAAGTCAAATTAGTTCAATTAAAAACCAAGAGTTGATGCTTAAATACAATATATATTTCCATACATCGATAATCCCATTATAATAATAATAATAAAAATTCATATGCAATTTATTATATATTATTTACCACATCTACCCTTACTCCACTCATAACACCTTAAGATGCAGGGTATTTCCACTTCGAGCATTCCCCATTCTCTCGTTTCTTAGCTACTCGCACTTCAAGTTTCAGCCCTGTGTCTATGTGTCTGTGTGTGCCTGTGTGTGCCTGTGTGTGCCTGTGTGTGTGTGTGTTGGCTGCAAACTGGCACAGCTGAAATTTGATTAGCCCGCGCTCTCTGACTTCTTGGCCCCAATGGGGCTTCACTTGATTTGGCCTGCAACGAAACGTGTCAACTCCCGTGCTGCATGCCGCGGCTGTCACGTGTGTGTGGCAGCTGGCGGTGCTAAACAGGCACGTCGAACGTGAACTCTGCTTCGTTTTCCTCCTCCTTTTCTGCCTCTTCTTCTCCTCCGTTTTCTTTGCCTCTGGTCCGTTTTCGTTTCCATTTCCTTTTGATTATTTGCTTTCGCTTGGCAGTGCCTGCCGCCCTTGAACCAAAATCGAATGACCACTATAGTCACTTGGTTACCAGCAAAGCTGTCAATCAAGCCACGTGTGTGTGTGTGTGTGTGTGGTGGACAAATGCAGCGATACTATCTTTAGAGCTTGCAAATGCATGACTGTGTATTTGCCGGGGTAATAGAGCTATTTAATGAAGGCTAAAGGGGTCGAAAAGCAATTGAAATGCTAGAAAGGAATTTGGAATACGAACTGAAAGCTGTTTTACTTTGGAGTAGTAGTAGTAGGATTCTTTCTTATAACTATGTTTACAAAATTCAACTTAAATTATAGTTTGTGATTGCTGGCATCGATAAAGCTCTTCAGGCTGTGCAGCAGGATGGTTGTGGATTGGGCAAATGTAAAAGTTCAGCATAGAAATCTAGAGCTATTTATTAGGAACAGCTAGATGAGGAATCTATGCGGCTAATACGCCAAGTGGCTAATCAAGAAGCACAAATACTTTCACAATGAGATGAGGATGGCCTTACATTTATTAAATGACAGTCAACCAAATAAAATCAATGTATTATCTACGTCTGTGAAATAAACTCCTTTATAGGTATAAATAGTCTTAATAATGGATAATTTAGCATTACAACACTTTCCTTTCTCAGATGCCCTCTGCGGGATTCTGCTCTATCTCTATGGGAAATTCTCTATTTTTTTTTTATTTATCAAAATAATATTTATTATATTAATTTATATTTATTAAAAGTTATCAGGTTTTAATGAGTTATACTAGATTATTCATTGGATTGTAATTATATGCAATCCGTCCTATTGGCTTATCAGGACTAGGATATAGTGGCTAGGTCTTTTGTCCTACTGATGTCTATTATATGATCAGAGTAGACCTCTATGAAGCAAAGGCTTCTCTCCAAGACTTCAATACTGATGTGCAAATCATGCAAATGCAGCCATTCAGCAAGTGTGATGAGTAAATGCCCTTGAGTTCGTTGCGTCTTCGGCTGCGGAGCCTTCCGACGAGTTTGTTGGGCCTGGGCGTACAGCTTGAAGTGTTATGTTGTTGATTGTCTGCTTAACATGGCCTCGCACAAGGGTACGCTGAAGGTTTTGGCCGTCTGTTGCGGCTCATGTACCACTGAGCTCCGCTGACAAGTCTGAGCAGGATGCTCTCTGCGCTATATGCTTTGTGTGGCTGACAATTTAATGCAGAATTATAATCCAGATTCTCAAAAGAATTTCCTCTACAGGTCTAATTTGCTCAAACCTCCAAAACCTTTTTCATATGACAATAATAATTATTGGCGAAAGAGAACTTTAAATATATAAATTGCATGAGAAATGAAATAAATGAAAAGTGTGAGAGATTAGATTAAGAGATTAGAGATCAACTGACTAAGCTCTCAGCAGCATTGCTCTATCACGCCGTGAGATATATGTAGCACTCGTCCAACAAACATCCACACTCTATAAATTTATGCGGCAATATATGTATGTTTATATATATCTACATACCTACCCATATATATACTGAAAATACCTACAGCTATAGTCGCTGCAATGGCATTTCATTTCGGATTTGTATTCCACACTTTGCTGTGACATTTGCCTAGTTATTTGCACTCATATTTGCCATTCAAATGTTGTTTTGTGGGACAGCCAAAGCAACCGACGAAACAAAGCAGAATAAAACAACAAAGAGCGTTTTGCCCATTTCAGTGTAATTTTTAAAAATGTTCACAACAAACATAGATACACTCGCACACATAGACACTCGTTCATTCTTTCTATAAACTATCTCTCTCTCTCTCTCTCTCTCTCTCTCTCTCTCTGCACTGCTTTGCTCTGCCTGGTCACGAGTGCCTCATCATCTATGCCGCACAACCACAGCCAGGCACGTTTCCCCTTTTAACTGCTCACCCTCTGCTTCTCCCCCTAGCACCCCCTCCATTCCGTCTCCTGCTCTGTGCTTCTTCGCTGGTGGTTCTGCTGCTGCCGCTGCTGCTGCTGCTGCTGCTGCTTCTTCTTCTTCTTCTGTTACCCAATTGCCTCTGCCCTGGCACATTACAAGCCATCGCTCACTACGTTCCTTCCGCTCTGCTTCGAGCTGGCATTCACTTTTACTATTGTTATTATTATCGCAGTTGTAGTCCTCATTGTTATTGTTGTTGTTGCTGTTGTTGTTGTTGTTGTTATTGTTGCTGCTTGTTGTTGTTATTCGACGTTGAGCAAGGATCTAGGTCGCTTTTTGAATATATTGTTTGTATCTAAGATTAGTGCGCCAGATATCAGTTTTATATAGCCATACACAATACAATATCATTTGCATATCAGTGAGTCAGTGAGTGAGAGAGAGAGAGAGAAAGAGAGTGAGAGAGAGTGAGAGAGAGTGAGAGAAAGAGAGAGAGAGTGAGTCACTGACTGAGTGCAAGAGTCAGTGATACTTAACCATAAAGAGCGAAAGGGAAAGTTCTTGACACAGTCGAGCCTCATTAGAGGTAATCAATGCTGACAAACATCAGATTTGGGTTTTCAGTGTTGCGAAAGTCTTGAATACCTAATATGGGACTGCTTGAACAACTTTTCAATTGATATTTAACATACTTCATGCTCTTTCTTATTGCTTTACAGTTCTATATCTATATTCCACATCATATGTGCTTGAAGTTCACGTTGATTTTCGATTATTTGAACGAAAATCGTCTTTAGGAACTGACAGATATGGAAAAAAAAAATATTATAAAATTTTATTTAATTATTATATATATTATTATTTATAGGGGATTTATAGTGTCAGTTATCTGGAGCTATTTCGGGAAGATTTAACAGTTGAGGAAACTGTCTTGAAACATTTTGCAATTACGCGCATTCTCATCTTAATTGAACTATCAATATATTTGTATGTATTTATGCATACATGTGTATGCATATATATGTCGAAATATTTGTTAATTCAATTTTGTGCTCTGCTTGTTCAGCTATGTAATTTCTCTTTATATTTGACTGAAATAGAATTAATTCGCGTGGCTGCTGAACATTTAATGAGCTAATTCATATTAGCCATTGTCAGTGCGTTAACAGTTGGTAGAGCTGGGTCCACAATACGCGCAAGCATATGTAATGTGGTGAGAGAGAGAGAGAGAGAGAGAGAGAGAGACGGGCTGTGCGTGTGTGTGTGTGCACCTATCCAAATACTAGGTACTATAAATAAGCATTCCGGTTGACTATGTGTAGGCCGCTTCAATTGTAAGCAATGCTCTGCTGCCCAAGGCAACAAATAGCAACAATGGCAGCCACAACAACAACAATAACAACAACACAGCAGTCATAAAATCAAATTACAAACTAATATTACTCACAGTGCGTTTACTTTTCCGTCTCGTTAGTTTTCACTGTCAATTGGCAAGCGCAAACACAAACGCAAACGCAAACGCAAATGCGAATTGCGAGAATGGTCCAGACGTCAGATTCTATGAGTGAAAGAGACAGACTGAGAGAGAGAGAGAGAGTGAGAGAGAGAGAGAAAGCTACGCAAGCTGCAGTCATAGCAAAAGTTGAGGCAAATTACAAGACAAAGCCAAGAATAAGCAACATACAAACAAAGCAAACAGATTTGTCTGCATGTGTGTGTGTGTGTGTGTGTGTGTGGGTGTATGTGTGTGAGCTGCTAGTGTAACACAATGAATAATTGTGACGCCGTCATCGATTCAAGCCAAATGACTTGAGCACGAATTCAGCTGCCAATTGAATTGATACCAAATAAACAAAAAAAAAAAAAAAAAAAAAAAAAAAGAAAAGGGGTCCACAGCAGTGACTAAGCAGCTTACACACATTGATTAAGTGTGTGTGTGTGTGTGCGTACATGAGAATGAATAGACTCCTTCACAGTTAGAGCAGCTGGAGGACATACATAGTGTATTTCATATGTGATGTAACAAAACTAATGGCGAGAGAAAGAGTGAGATAGAGAGGGTGGCAGGGAGGGATGGAGGGTGAGAGACAGAGAAAGAAAGAGCGAGAGAGTTAAAGTAAAATGCTGAGACTTGTTAGCCAAGAACCGCAACCAATATAATTTGCATCGAAAAAAATGAAGTAATTCAAATTAATTTTGCAGCCATTAAACAAGAAAAAATATTAAACAAAAATTATTTATAGTTATTTTTAAAATTAATTTAGATTATACAAAAAAAATTGAAAAACTTAAAATTATTTTTGAACCTATAAGAAATTAACTAACTAAAAAACAAACAAAAATTATGTTTAGTTATTTTTTAAATTAATTTAGAAGATAGCAAAAAAAGGAATAAATTTTTTTTTTTTTGCAGGTAGAAAAAAAAGTATTTTAAATTATAAAAATGTACTATTATTATTATAATAAAAATCAAATGAATTTTTATATAAAAATCACAAAATCACGTTTTTATTTTATAAATTTTTATTACAAAAATAAACATAAATTTGATTCTATAAACTTATCATGTAAATCATGTAAATAATATCACATGCCGTGGTGCTATGGAAATAAGATCTTTATATAAAAACTGATGAGTAATAAATACTTTTTATTTTATCTTAAAAATTAATTTTAAAAATGCCAAATAAATTTTAAATAAAAAGTTACAAGTAAAATTTTAAAGTGATTATAAAAAAACATCTCTATTTATACTAAAGTCACTTGCTGTCCCTTTCTCTCTCTCTCTCTCTCTCTCTCTCTCTCTCTCTCTCTCTCTATCTATCTCTCTCTCTCTGTTAACTTTAATATTACATGCCCTTATATACTCTTTAACTAGCCCCCACAATCAATTTCAATGTCCGCCTTTTCTTCTCTTTCAGTGGGCGCCTATAAAAGTCTGTCTCCCTCCAACCAATAGATGGCAATAAAATAACTGTGCGTCTGTGTGATTTTCCTTTCTTTTTTTTTTCTGGGTAAGTAAACTCTCTGACATGGGCATGTAAATACATATATGCGCTAAATTCAATTTAAATATCGTCGGGAAATATCGTATTATATAATATGTCTGAAATATAACCGCTGTGACTCCAATGCAAATATGAAGGCTTTTCACTTTGTTTGTTTTCTTATACACACACACACACTGACACACATGTGTATACACACATGTATATACATATGTGTATGTGTGCTTCTGCTTATGTACTCGGTCTTCAGTACGAACTTATTTATGGCCGGCATCAAACGTCATGTATACGCCCGCTTGGCTTATCTGCTGTTGTTATTGCTGCTATTGTTGTTGTCGCGCCATAATCGCTAGCGCCATAAAAAACGCATTGCTTATGCGACGTAATTGTACACCACTCACCACCGAACACTGGCAGCTGAAAGTCAACCACCCACCGAGCCAGCGAGTCAGCGAACCACCGCCTGGTCATCATTGGGCCGGCCATTGGCAATGCCAAACCCGCTGCGAGGCAGCGATTAGAATTGCTCGAACCACTACCTATACACACACACACACACACACCAACACACACACACTTCGCTGACATTTGTTGTGCGTTAATCCGTCGCACATTTCAGGCTGCTGACTTGGCGAGCGGCCCAGCAATTCCGGCACATTCAAACAAGGACAACGAAAACTTTTTTTCTTTCGGCCGCTAACGCAAACTTGGCTCATATAGCATGCTTGTGCTCGCACATCAGCTTATGTAAATAGCTTATCAAAACAAGGATGAAAATACTAAAAACACTCGCTCTCTGGACTCCCTCTTTCTCCCTCTCTCTCTCTTGCTCTCTCTCACTCACTTTGACTTTTGCTGCATGAGGCGAAACTTGGCAAACAAGTTTGGAAATTTGCAAAATTTTTGAAGCGCTTTAGTCTGTGATGCAACATCATTTTTGTTTTCCCACCCAAATATTTTCAGTCAGCAAACTTTTCTGGCCACACACACACTCACACGTATATGGCCATGTGTGTGTGAGCAAACTCGGTGGAAAAATTTAAATTAAAATTGTGAAAAGTTTCGGCTCGTGTATTTTTGCGCAAACACTGCGCATAATTTTGCGCAAATCTTTGACAAATATTTTCACATGCTAATTTCACGTGAGCCGCCCACTAAGCCACGCCCATTGCACGGGCGCCCCAAATACCACACAGGTGCACACGATGCGAACTCTTTGCCAAATGAACTAAAGATTTATTGTTGCATAATCAAAAATTCTTTGCTGCCATGAAAATTGTCCACATGCCTTGACTGGCATTGTCTTTCGCCTGGGGGCGCTAGGAGATGGGTGGGTGGGGGGTACGGCGTGGCCATTAGATGCTGCCACGCGCTGTCCAAAAAACTATTCACGAACGCATAGACGGCAGCTGAAGCTTTGAAGCAAACGTGTTGCAAACTGGGCCAAAAGCATTTCCATAGCCCAAGTGAATCCTGGCCCGGCTGCCCGGCTGCCCGGCTGCCTCGGCACGTAGTTAAAAACTTTTGCTTACCATTTTTCTTGCAGTGGCAAGCCATTATTTTTACACTTAACCCCAGCCGTTAGTCGTCTTCGTGGGCCGTCCGCCTCCTGCGTGCCGTCTTCAAAGTGCATCAGCGGGCCAAAAGAGAGTAAGAGGGAGAAACTCTTTCAATTCTGTGCCACGTCCCATGTCTGAGGGGCTGTGGTTGGGGGAAATTAAAATACGCCCCCCCCCCCCCCCCCTTTCTCACTGCCGGCAGAGTTTTCTATGAAATTCGGGCATGTCTTGCATCGCTTGAAAGACGCCAAGATTTGTGGGCAGGAGGCGCCACTCCCCCCACCCCAGCTGTTTGGGCATAATCTGCATATGAACATCGTAATGCCAGGCACCGTCTGCGGCGCAGATGTCTGCGCAAATTGAAAAGAATAACGCGAAATTAACATTATGGACAACCGGATGACTTTTGCCACAAACATCAAGATGAAGAAAGCTGCGCCCGGGCCAAATAACATCAAACGGTGAGGCGAGAGGGCGAGAGGGCGAGAGGTCGACGCTGTCTGTGGGGAGCGCCAGCTTGATGCGAGTTGAAGCACTTACTCAGAGCTCAGAACTGAGAACTGAGAACTCAGAGCTCGGAACTCAGAACTCGCAGCTCACCTCCATACAATGCAAATAGCTTTTGCTCCGACTTTTCTTGTTTATTTAAGCCACGCCAAAAGTTTGCCGTTTACTTTAAGTAAGAATTAAACACTTGAGATTAATTATAGCTCTCTAGCAATAAGAGTTGCGCAAATGGAGCCCGTCGCTAGATAAATATGACATCAAAAGTCATTAGCTCAAGCCCAGGCAGTTATGCACTGGCTGCACTTCTGCCCCTGCCCCCAGCTGAAGCGATTGAAGAGTTCGTTCGGCTTTGTATGCATCATGTTTGGCTATAAATATTTATAGAGTATTGTGTGTGGATGCAAGCCTGACGCTGGCATTAGATGAGGCCTTTTTATGGAGACAATCCAGATGCCCTCAGCAGCTATTCGAGGTTGGGCTCGATCTTAAAAATATTATATAAATATTATGATAGACGAGAAAGTTAACTTCAACTTCTCACGGCATACAAAGCAAGGAGTGAATTCCTTCATGCATGCAGATAGAAAGAGAAGAGCTGCCCTAAGCAGTCTAACTTGTTTTTCCGATCAATAAACTATAAATTATTATAAAATCAAATACATAAATTTTTACTGCAAATTTAATTAAAACTTATTTTATGCATTTATTTACTCATTATTTTAGTTACTTTATTTATATTAATATTTAATTGATAAAATCTATACTTTTTACTCAGGATTTTAGTTACTTTATTTATATTTTCATTGATGCAATTAAATTTGTATTTATTTTTATTATATTTTATTAATTTACATAATTCAGTAATAGTTCATTAATTTATTTCAATATTATTATTTTTTTCTTTACTAATTTATTTATTTACCTTTCTGTTTACTTATTTCTTTATTTATTTACTCACTTATTGAAGTATTTCTTTTTAGTTTTTTTGAGTATTTATTTTTTTATTTATTTCTAATTTTATTGACGTGTGTATTTACTTACTAATCAATTTTGTTTATTTATAAATTTATTTTAAACTGATTTATTTATTTATTTTTTTTTATTACTTACTTATTAATTACTTAAAAAGTTTTCATAGTTTCGGTGTTTATTATTTTTAAATTTATAAGTTCACTTATTTAATAATTTGTTTTTGTTTTTTTTTTCTAGTTTTTCTAGTTTTTTTTGATTATTTATTTATATGCTTACATATTTATTTTTGAATGATTTATTAATTTTTTGTCCTCACTTTGTGATTATTTACTTATCTTGCACATCCTCTTTTATTTATTTCTTGTTCATTCATTTTTATTTTTACCTATCTATTTGTTTGTTTATATAACTTCTTTAATATTTATTAATTTATTAATTGTGATGTTTATTTATTAGATTATTTATTTTTAATTTATAAACTAAGTTTTTGTTATTTTTTCTTATCTATTTATTTGTTTTATGCATTACATTGTATATATTTATTTATACATTTACCTATTTATTCATACATTTATTTATGTTCCCATTTCATTATTCATTCACCATTTTATGTTTGATATTATCGTCCAAGTAAGAAATAACAATTAGATGCTCGACTCTACCCAGAGGCTATTCAACACTCTCGTCGGGCTCTACCCTTGGCCAAGAATCGCACTTAATTTTAGGCCACTTATTTTCGTATTATCAACAACTCAGATTTGCAGCTCTATAAAGATAACTGTTTTCATTAGGAATCATGTTAATTTCTGAATTTTCAAATTAGCCGATTAACAATTCAAAACATGTCAAGCATTTGGTGTGAGTGGAGAAAAGCAAAGCTCTGGCAGTCCTGATTAAAGTTGCAGGCGTAATCCGATTCACAGTTGCTGGAGCTGCCAGCAAATGCTGCGCGCATAATCCATATTTACATAAAGGCCGCTGTCCGGGGCCAAGATTGGGCGGCTGCCTCCATTAGATCAATTCGAATGATGCTGGATATATTTTCATTAAATGCGCTGCAAATAAATTTCGACGGCGCACATAAAAGCCATTGGGCTGGACAGTTCCTATGGCCCAGCTGCCCACACACACACACACACACACACACTTATATATATATATAGATATACAAGATTTGTGTATGTGTGTTTGTGTGGTATAGGATATTTATGTTCCTTACATATCTAATCAATATGCGTGTATGCTTGTATTTTGTGTATGTGCAGGCGCAGCCGAAGCCGAAGCTGAAATCAAATTAAATGAATTATTTAATGAAAGAACATGTGAGATTACGAAATTATGTGAGTTACGCGCAAGAATGTTTTATGAATGTTTATGGTCGCGTAAAATCTATTACGTCACGCCAGCTGGAATACGTTTGCGCGGAAATGGACGGCAGCACGGACACAACTACGGACAAACGAGGATACGTACACGAATACGGAGCACAGTCAGAGCCACAGTCCACAGGCCCTGCGCTGCTGCTGGGGTCGTGAGGCCGAGACTGCAATTCGCAAATGCTTTAAAGGCTCGCCAAAGCGATTCGAACCGAGCCTGAACCAGGGCCATGTCGCTGCCTTCGGCCAGTTCGTTGTATTGGCTTGCGGTTAGGGTATCAGCGATTCGTTGCTCATCTCTTTTTCTGCCGAACACTCTCATCGCATAAAACTGACCGCCTGCCATGCATATAAATGATAAAAATACATGCTAATGTCGATGTGTGGCATGCGCGTGTGCGTGTGTGTGTGTGTCGGTTTGTTTTATGAACTCGCAGCAAACTAAAGCAAAGCTAATGACATGCTTAAGTTTCAATTATTGGCAATAGAATCCGGCCCAAACCAAATGAAACAGACTCAAGCGCTCGACGCCTCAGACCCCAACTAAAGGCAGCTAAATTTATAGCATACTTTTTGGGGCACTTTTCGATTGTAGCACCACAGACTGGGGCCTAAAAGCCGGACAGCCCGTATAATGTATGCTAATCCTCTTTATAATTACAGCATTATTGTAATAGACTCTCTTTTCTCAAGATATAGACATTATTTCGCAATACATTTTGATATCTAGCAATATCTTATGGGCTTTCTATTTAAATTGTCTTATGAAAAGCAGAAATGGCTAGAGTTGAAGTAGTGAAAGCGGAGGAATCAATATAAGCCCGAGAGAACTTGAAACTTAGCAGTATCTGTATAGCCCAATCCATTGAAAATGTATTCGTTTAAAGGTGTGCAACAAGCACATGGATCGATTATATAGATTCTTGCTCAGCATGACGAATTGAGTGGTCTTTCGAACCGTTAGCCATCCGGCTGTCTGTGTGCTTGTACGATAGTCTGTCCGTACGACTGATCAACTATTCATCCGTCTATCTGGCTCTTCGTCAGTCCGACTTTTCTTTTGCATTTTTCAGCCCTGTTTTCATTCTCATTCATTCTTCCGCCCGTCAGTCCATCCGTCTTTCTGTGTGCGTGTCCGCCTGTTCTCCCTTAGTCTGTGTGCACGTCTGCTCATCCATTCGTCCGTCCGTCAGTTTATAGGACTCTCATGTCCGCCTGTTCGATCCTCTGTCTGCTCTTTATTCCGCCTGTCTGGCCGCACGTCCGGCTGTCTGCGTTTTCTCCGTTAGTCTCTCCGTACGTCTTCTCATTCATTCGTTCGTCCGCCTCTCTCTCTCTCTCTCTCTCTCTGTGTGTGTGTTATTCGCCTGTCTATCTATCTGTCCGCCGCCTCTCTGTATGTTCATCCGCTCGCTTATCACTTCATCACTCTGCTTGTCCGTCCGTCCGTGTGTTTTAACACGTAGATCTTAGAATCTAAAAGCGCTTGTGCTAAAACCGTCGAGCAATTAGAATTCGGGCTATCTCTTCTTGGTCGTCTATCTTCGACCACAGCAAGACGGCTCATAAATTTGATGCACTACTCGCACTTTGTTTATACAAATCTTGATTGCTATATCTTGATTTGGCACGTGGCAATGGGTCAGTCTGAGGACGGAGGAGGCTGCAGCTGGGGGATGGGGCTCTCAGAAGTTTGTCGCCAAGTGGCATAGTTATCAAGTCGATGTTGAGTTTGTTTGAGCCGAATCTAGGCTATTGAATACTTGAGCTCTTTGAGTAGCACCTGAACAGTAGCTAACAGATGGCGATAGTTGAGGACTCGGGCAACTGGCAGCTGGCCGCTGGCAGCTGGCAACTGGAACAATGTCACTGTCCTGTTGCTCTCGAGGGCCACTCGAAGTGTACAAATTTGATATTTCCTGCCGCTGGGCACTCAGACAGAGGTTAACCATGTCAGGGCTAATTAAAAAGTCGCCGCCAGAGGCAGCCAAGTGCTGCCAGCAGGCCGATTGCTCTGATCTATACGATGTGCTTGCGAGAGGGTGGGCGGTGGGGAAGCGAGGCCAAGGAGCCTAATCCTATGTCCACTTAGGTGTGTGCATATTTCCAGTAGTCAGCAGTTTAATTTTGTTTCTCTTTCTCGCCGGCTGTCCTTAAGGTGCTATAGATAAAGATTGAAGAGCTTCATCCTCTGCTGCTGCTGCTGCTGCTGCTTTGGATGGCGTAAATCAAAGCAAATCAATCAATGCGGAAAATAGAAAGCAAACAAAAAGTATCAAAGGGGTAACAAGAAAAAAAAGAAAAGAAAAATTGTTCAAGGTGAATAGTGTATATGTATTTTGTGGATGCCTAAGGCCGGGGCGGTGCGGTCTGGTTAGGGAAGGGTTGCATGGGCGGCTGCAAGGTTTCTGCGGCATCAGCAGAAAATCTTTTGATGCCGCTGCATAAATGCAAATCAAGCATCCAAGTAGATGCTGTGTATTATGTTTTATGCGGGCGCGTGTTTATCTATGGCCTGGCCTTTAGCCTTTAGATGGCTAATCGGGCGAGATTCTAGGCAGCCCTTTTGGGTGTCTGGCTTGGGCATTGTTGTCACGCTGTGGGGCTGTTTATTTAGCCCTCGGCTCACTCACAGCTGCCACTTTGACTAATTAAAGAGCCAGCTGAAATGATCAATTTGCATTTCACTGGCGCCAATTATCAGCCCGCAGCACGAGCAGCAAGAGCAGCAGGAGCCAGAGCAGGAGCAGGAGCAGCAGGAGGCAGCCACAACAATGGCCGCCACGTCACGTCCGCTTCATATGTCCTAAACAAACGGGAACGGAGAATGTGAAAGGGTCGCCAAAATGCGAACCCAAACAAATCGTAAACAGCCCCGCCTTAACACACACACACACACACACACACACACACGCACCGCCCCTGTCAAAGGGGTTATTTGCTTGGTCAGGTGAGCTGCCTGCTTTCCTCTCTCCCCCTCTCTCACACACTTTCTCGCTCCTCCGCTGTATCCGAAAGACTTGAAGAAATTGAATTTTCAATTTATAGCCACAAATTATGTGCGAGCCCTTTCGAGAGTAAGCGAAAAATTTTATCACTTGACAAAAAACATAAATTTCTCGTTACAAAACCAGCCCCAAAGCCCCGTCCCCCACACACAGTCCCAATCAAGCTCTATGTCTCCATATATGTACATATATCTCTGTCTCTCACACACTAGACTTTCTCTCTCTCTCTCTCTCTCTCTGCATAGGGAAAACGCAGAGTTTTATAGCCGGCCGGGCACTTCTTCAAATTCAACTCCCGTCGGGCTAATAAAGCATAATTTAATGAAGCATGTAAGAGTCACACGGGCAAGGACTTCCGCTTTGTGTAAACAATAGTTTATAATTCACACACACACACACACACACGCACACGCACACACACACACTCCTGGGGCTAAAACGGGTTAATACTTCCACCTGGTTTTAGTCGAGTCATATTGCTAAAGGCAGATTGGATTGGCCAGGAGCAGAAGGCTAATTGCTTTGCTGCCAGTCTGAAGTGTCCTGTGTGCGTGTGTGTGTGTGCGTGTGTGTGGCATTGCCCTGCAGTGACAATAGATAATGGCCATAGCGTGTTGGTTATTTAGTTCGATTGCAACGGCCAAAGCCAATGAATTCGAATGCCCAGTAAACGTTTCATATGCGCGCATATGTCCACGCATCTAGCTCATCTGGTTGACGGGCGGCCAGATGGCCGAGGGGCTTTCGAAGCCTTTCAGCCACATCAACGGAAAACCCTTTAAGACCAAACCACAAAACGAGCAGCGGCTCAATATGCTTTCTCATTCCCCCCACACCCGAAATGGTCCGACGTCCCTTCGCCATCATTTCGGTTTCATTTTTTTGCTCTTTGCTTTTGGCCAACTGGTCTTAAAATTTTTTAGGAATTTTTTATGGCCCCCACCTCCCTCCCCACATAGGCTAGAGCTGAATGGGCGCCTAACCTTTTCGCCTGGCCAACGTGCGGCACGTCGAGCTGCGGCTCTGCGGCCTGTTCTCTCCTGGTTTTGTGGCCGGCCCAAGGCAGCGGCATTCCAGACACGTCTTGATTTTGCATGACTTCTCACTTTGCGTTCGTTTCGTTTGTTTGGTTGCCCCAACAAGAAGATTTCCTAACTGTAATTATTTGAGAAATTTAACTGGCGTAGATATTACAAATTATATTTAGTGATGGCACGATTAATACACAATAATCGATTATTTTAATAATATAACTATATATATTCACATATATATTTGTAAAGCAATACAATATAAAATCTTAAAAATATAAAACAAAAACAAGAAAAAAATCATTTGAGTTATCATTGAGCTTAATCAATTATTATCGATTGTCGGTTATCGATTAATCAATTGTTGTTTGTCGATTATTGCTCGTCGATTAATTGAAATTAATCATTAATCGATTATTTTTGGTCGATTAATAGAAATGAAGGATTCATCGATTATTGTTTGTCGATTAATTTAAATTAATCACTAACCGAATATACATACATATATCGTCGTTTAACTGAAATGAAGGAATTATCGATTACTGCTCGTCGTTTGACTGAAAATAAGGATTAATCGATTATTGTTCGTAGATTAGCTGAAATCAATTTCCTCATAGATTCAACTTATCATATCACTCAATAATCGATTAAAATTGATTTTTGTCATCATCAGAATATAAGCTAAGTAAGTCTAATTGCAATTTGAAATGGATTAGGAGGCTCAGCCTTGTCCTGCCATGCCTCCGTTGGGACACCAAAAGCAACTTCAATAAGAATCCTTAATGCTTGCAACAGAGCCGTAACATATATGTTATTCCAGTGTTGATCTCTAGAGTATGCGAAATAACTAACGCCAGTTGCTCTTAACTGATAGAAAATCCTCCGTTATGCCTCACACACACATTCAAGTAGGGCTCAGCGTAATCCCTTTAATAAAAGGGAGATGCGCTCGCTCGATTGATTGTTGAGTTTTTGACTGCACGGCTTTTCATTTGCCATTTACCATATAGCCATATATAGCCATATAGCCGTTGCCAGCTGCCACGGGCTGGCCTTAAAAGCCGCTGCGCCTGCGGCAGGAGCCGATGGCAACTGGTGACCATTTGCGGCACTTGAGCCGGCTGCAGCGTTTTATGGCTAATCGATGCTGAAAGTCGAGACGAGGCTGCTCCACCAGCAAGTCAGACATGTCGGCATTAAGGCACCGCCAAGGAGGCGGCGAGGGACGGACGACAGACGGGGAGACGAGGCTGACGGAGGGCCGAGAACAACAGAAATCTAACGACAGCTTAATCCTTTTAAAACTGAGAGCACATAAAAGCAGCGGCAAAGGCAGGCAGGCAGGCAGGCACATGGAGCATAACGGAGAGCTGCAAAAAAAGAAAGAAAACAAACGAATAAAAAAAAACAGAGAGAGGAAGCGGTAGTAGAAGTATGCACGACTAGCAGATACCCTGGACTTGAGAGCCAGCAGGAAATGCAGCAAACAAAACGAGATTCTTAGGCGAATTGGAGAATTGAATTATTAGGTAGATTCTCTCAGGAGGCAAGCTGATCAGCGCCTCCATTGAGTGCAGGGTGTGGCATGGAAGCCACCATGGAGACGGCTGTGACTAAGCCAAGAGAACAATAAGGTGATTTCGGATGGGGCCAAGAACGCCAAGGGAAAAGGCATAAGGAGAGCGAGTAAAAGAGAGAGAGAGAGGGAGAGGGACGGACGCACGCACTGAGGCAAGAGTTGAATCGCTAGCGTGACACAATAAAGACAGCCACAAGCAACCGCACATCAGCAGCAACAACAACAACAGCAACAACAACAACAACAACAACTTCAATGCACCAAAGCAAAGAGTGTAATAACTATAAAAATAAACCGCTGCCAAAACACACAGACAGACAATGCCAGCAGCAGGGCTTATATGTGTGAGTGAACGGGGGGGCATTGGGGGTGCAGACGTAGGTGAAGCGTTGGGCTAAAGCCATTTTGTTATTACAAATCTTCAAATGCCCTTTAACAAATATCAAAGGCAGCTAAGTCGGCAATGCCAGCAGCTGCGACGCCCAGCAAATCACTTGGAAGATCCTAGCTGAAAAAAAAAATAAAATAAAAATAATATGTATAGCAAGAGAGAATATTAAAAGGTAAACTTAGTTTTAGAGAAAAAATCTATTGCAGGACGAAATAATGTACAGTCGCTGAGAAATAGCTGAGAGCAGCATCAACTTTATAGATTCTATGTACATATATATGTACATATCTGTGTAATATATGTATGTCATATTATTTGTAATCTTGTATAATAATTATTCTCTCCAAGCTGTGTAAAAAAAAAAAATTTACAAGTCTTGAAGAGAGCTGAAGAAAGCTGAAGAAAGGAGAAGAAATGCCGAAAAAAGATTTTAAAAAAAGGCTGAAAAAAGCTGAAGCTAGCTGAAAACAGCTGAAGACAGCGATTTTTATTGGGCGTGCCAGGTGGCCCTTAGTCAAGGCAAAACGTCTTCACATCTAACAAAACTGAGTTGATTTTAATAATTAAAAATAAAACAAATTTTTATTTATTTTTTTTTTTTTATTCTTATTATTATTTTTACACTGTCTGTATTTGAAAATATTTTATTAAATATTTTCTTAGCTAAATTCTTGTCTTTCAAGTGGCTTTCGCTCATATCTTCATATACTGAGTTGATTCCAATTTATGTTGTTGTTTATTTTATTTTTTGTTTATTTATTATTATTTATTTATTTTTATTTATTTATTTTTTTTTGCTTATTTTTTGAGCGTCTGTTTTTTGTGCTCCTTTTAATTTTGTAAAATTATTATTTTTTATTATTTTTAGATATTTTATATAATATATTCATAACTAAATACATAACTCTTGAATAGTTTGCACTTGCAATGTTCCGCCCCATATACCTCGGTTTATTATTTATATACATAAATATTATTAAAGAGTTTAATCAACTTTGTTTTTTTTTTACAGCTGAAATTTTTATTCATTAATGTCAGCTAGCTTTAAGGAAAGAAGTTGGTTTAGACTGCAGTTTAGTGGCTTAGTTGGTTAGTTTGGAAATGCCAGTCCCAGAGTCGCCCGATGCGGCCCTCGACTGAATGATCTGACTCTTTGCGTATTTTATAAATATTAAATATTTAATGTGCATATATAAATATTGTACACATGAGCTAATTGACTTGATTCACTAGTTGAGTTGATTCAATTCCCTTTTAATGATTCAAAAGCAGCTGAAGGCAATGAGTCAATGAGTCATTCGGTCTAACTCACTCATATATGACTCTACCTATGCATGACATCAGTTACTCTCCCTCGCTGAACTTGATCTTTTCTCCCTCTCTCTCACTCTGTGTCTCTCTCCTGCTCTCTCTCACTCTGTCTCTCTCTCCTTCTCTCTCTCACTCTCTTTCTCAATCTCAATTGTCATCAAAAACTCTGTTGATCAAACGAAGTACCCGGCTTATATCCATATACAGGCTATAATATCAATTGATACGTCTGAACCATTATTCTGTTATTCGAATTTTTAACTACCACACTTAAATAAATCTATCCCCATCTATATGCATCAAGCACAAATTAGATGAAACAACAATGTTTATATTCGGCTCGCAACAAAGGCTAATCAAGTCAAACGCTTCACTAATTCCTGTTAATTAATTGTGTGCTTGGGGACAATAAACTAATCGCTTTACAAACTAAATTGTTTACGAGAGGAGGAATATTTCGCTTGTATTTTCATATAGAAATAAATTCATGCTTATATGAATTTATACATAAACAATTTAACGGTTTGAAGATTTGCATTTCAATCTTTAAATATTTAATGCGCTGGCCAACTGCCTAACTGGGCTTTAGTCAAGGCTTTTGGCCATTACGCACAGGTGACAAATTTGCAGTTGTAGGCGCAGTGGGCGTGGCCGGGCTCTAGCATGCTAAGCAAACGAAACGTTTTATGGCTTTAAGCTGTTTTTCCAATTTTCACCTAAATTGATTATTATACAGCTGCCAATATGAGGCGACAGGACAATGTCTATATATGTGTGTGAGTGTGTGTGTGTGTGTGTGTGTGTGTGTGTGTGTGTGTGTGAAAAGTTTGTTAATTTCAACACGTACACAAATCCCAGAGCAAAGCCTTTTAATGGCAGCCAAAAACTAACAAACCACATTAGCACAAGGCATGAGAGAGAGACAGAGATAGAGAGAGAGAGAGGGAGAGAGGCAGAGGGAGCTGCTTGGCAGCGTCTGGCGGAGTTGAAGCTTTAACTAAGGATGCCCTGCCAGGCCATGTTGAGCAGTTGTTGAGATTTTGCCAGCCAGCAAATACAGAAAGCGCCAAAGCACATATATCCTGTGGATAGGCAACACACACACACACACACACACACACACACACACACACACACACACACACAC
>NW_022046621.1:0-23157 GCF_001654015.2 Drosophila navojoa
AACCCGGGACCTCTCGCACCCGAAGCGAGAATCATACCCCTAGACCAACGAGCCGTTGCTCAGGCTCATCGTAAATTTAATTTAAGTGAGGTGAGCGAAGCGTAGATAACAATGGAATACAGAGAGAGGGAGAGCGAGAGAGCGAATGAGTGTGAGAGCGAGCTGATCGCAGTGCGAGCTGTCGCATTGGTCGCATTACTCATACGCCATGTTAGCCGAAACTTAATACATAAATTTCAATTGCTGGCACGCAAGACGCCTGGGACTTGTGGCTAATAGAAACCAAAATAACCAAATGTCATGCTGACTCACAGCAGCAACAACAACAAGAACAACAACAATAGCAACACTAGTAACAATGGCAACAACAACAGTAATAATAATATGTTGGCCCCTTGTCAATGGTGGACAGTCGGACGTGCGTCTCGACTCGACTTGACTCGACTCGATGGCTGCCCACCTGTCCGCCGCCAGAGTCGCACCGTTCCGTCCCGTGCGGCTTCTGTTTATTGACAGTTGTCAGGTGTTTTTGAGATGGGCGCTTCAAACTTTTGCCACTGTCAAATGGCTTGGCCCAGTGTTGATTGCGTTTTGGCGGACGTCGCATGGCTAACGAGCATATGTTGTGGGTCGGGATCAGGGCCGCAGCAGCATCCCCATCATAAAATTTATTTAGCGGCAGCTGCTGCTCACACACACGCACACGCACACACATGCGGAGTGGCCTAGCCAAACTCGGGACAGCTCGGTTGCGCCTTCAGGGCTAAATGTGTCCCAGTCGCATGCACGCGCTAACTAAATCGGAAACCAATTTGCTTATCGCAGCAACCCTATCAGGCAGGAGCAGGCCAATGTGTGCGTGTGTGTGTGTGTGGGCGCTGGCGTCAACTCAATTTGAGCCAAATACTGTAATCGTGCCACGAAATTCCGCACGTCGCGACGTCATCATAAATAAATACATAAAATTGTGAAGCGACGCAGTGCAGCAAAAAGCAGCAACAAAAAGCTGGCAAAAAAAAAAAAAAAGAAAATATAACAAATTAATTGCTAACAAATGCCATGGGGCCCTGGCAATGGCAGTGGCAGTGGAATTTACGACGGCAGCCGGGGCCAGCGGGCCAGACTCTCCCTTTGGCAACCTTGAGCCGTGGGCCACACGTGAGGCAGCTGCAAACATTTCCTGCTCTTTGCTGACAAACTTTGGCTCAATTGTTACGGCTTACTTTATACGTGTGTGCTGCTGTGTGTGTGCTGGTGTGTGTGTGCTAAGTCGCGTGCTCTGAGCGCCGCCAATGGCGTCGAAAATAATTACACTTGCTGATTTATTGAGTGTCGTGGTTATTGTGGCTGGCAGAGAAGAGGAAGAGTGTGAGTGTGTGTGTGTGTGTGTGAGCTATTCTACTCCCGTTCCCTGACAGCTCATCTGGCCTGGCCTCCACTTCGAGCATGTTGTAAATGAACCGCGACATTGCGATTGCTGCAATGTCATACTCTAGCGACTCTCGAGTGTCGAAAAGTTGTTGGAAGCAAAGTCTCAAGCAATTAGTTTTGCCTAAGAGACAGAGGGAGAGAGAGAGAGAGGGAGAGAGAGAGAGAGGAAGAGACACAGAGAGAGAGAGAGAGAGAGAGAGGGCTTACAGAGCAAAATAGCTGATGTAAAGTCACATATGAGTGATATGAAAACCTTTGATTGAGTTCCACGAAAGATTTCCCTGAATGATTTCCTTATCAACTACTTAGAAATTCTCTTTAATCTCTGCTTGAACGGGACGGGCGTTGAGTTACTTCAGCTGAAGGAAAACACACAGATTTGATGTTGAGTCTCATGGAACTTCTATGAAATACTTTGAGTTCCTTGAATGACTTCTTTAGTCTTGAACTAAGGAATGGTAGTAATATAAATGTTAATGGTAGTAATATCCATGTAAAAAATTCTATAATTCAACAAGATCTATAGTATATATATATATATATATAAATAATGAAAAGTCGTATATGTGTGAATTATATCAAATTATTTGATTGAGTTTCGTAAGAGCAAAGAAAATTTCCTTAGACTGTGGATGGTAAGCAACAGAGAGATTCCTTTGGCTTGTAAATATCTAATCTATTTCTACCGAAATCTATATCTATAATGAAATCGCCTATGAATGATGACTGATGACTGATATGAAACCTTTGAATTGAGCTACTTGAAGTAGGGATAGCCTAGGAAAGTTTTCTTTCGGATGGAAAGTGTCAAAAGTGCCACGAGTTAGGGATGATAGAAAACTATTCAGCTGGCAAATGTATCTAATTAACTATAACTAAGTAGCTATATCTTGGTATATACATCTTCATATATGTATACATTCCTTTATAACAACCTCCTCGCAGTTGTTTAGCCAGCAACTAGAACTCAATAAGCAGCTCAGTCCAGGCCAGGCCAGGCCAGGCGAGCTCGGGCAAGTGCTAAAGTATTAGGCGAGTGGTCTATGCCCATATGATTTGGCAATTGGCTGGGCGAGTGCCGAGCAGCAGCAGCAGCAGCAGCAGCAGCAGCAGAAGCAGGAGCAGCAGGAGCAGCAGCAGCAGCAGCAGCCATAATAATAATGTCATTAGTATGCCTACAATGCTGATTAGTATGGCGGGGAGACAAAAACAATGCCGGGCCAGCAACAAACAAGTCTAAATTATGTGGTCGCATGTCGAGCTGCGGATGTGGATGCGGATGTGGATGGGGATGGGGATGCGGATGGGGATGGAAATGTCGATGGTCTGGGCCATTTGAATGGGGTGCCAGCGACAGGAAATGACACTCTTGCTCTTTGTTGTTTGGCCATGGCCATGCCACGCCCAGGGGCCGTGGGTTAGCCCCGGGCGCATAGGCCGAGCCACGGGTTATCCGCAGTATTTTTCGATTTTCGCATGGATTGCGTGCGGCCGTCGCATATTCAAAATCATCGCTCAAGCGAAAGTGAAATTAATTACACGACTTCAGCTCGGCTGGGAATTGTGTGTTCGAGCTCTTGGCATTGTTGCCTTCTCTTCATCTTCATCTTCATCTACGTCTTCATCTGCTCCTTCTTCGTCTTCTGCTTTGACTGTTACTGCTTATTCGTCTTCTTCTACTTCTAATGGCCATTTGCTGTAGTAATTAATGAAAAAGGCAACCAAAACACTCACACACACACATACACACGCACACACACACACAGAGTCAAGTGCAGCTCTGTATTGGGTCTGTTGGCTCTCGCTTTGGCCTTTCCTTGGGCCACTTGTGATTTGCTCTAGCTCTTCTTCTTCTTCTTCGTCGCTCGCTTTTGCGTATTGCGCCAAAATTTCATTAGAGCCAACAATTTGCTCATTTCTTTATTTGAACCAGGCCCTGCCGCTGGCTCCCATGCTGGCCATGGCCAACGGCCCCGGCTACTGGCAGCTGGCAGCTGGCACGGATTTTGAGTGGCACGTCTCTGTGGCAGCCACAACACGGCATCTGCACTATCTTGCGGCATCTGCATGTGAGTCGCAACAAGACACAAATAAAAGCACTCCACGCCCGAGCAGGAGACGGCGGCACGCACATCTCGACACGTTTACGATCGTATTATGCGCCCATTTGACTAGACATTCTGACACGCGGATGCTCTGGAATTAACTAGATATACATATATGTATAGATAAATGTACACACATACATACATACATGTATATACATACATGTGCATGTATTACTTTTGTATTAGATTCCGTTCCAAGCCGTGCAAACATTCTGTGCGTCGTTCAATAATTGGAAATGAAAAAATATTCTACTTCAAAAAGGAAAAACAAGGAAGAAAATCAAAAGCTATTTTTGATGGAAATGAATGTCAACAAAGCAAATAGATAGTCTATTATTTTTCTAGGTTCTTAGTATGTTATCAACTATATAAAAATACTCTGTGGAAAGCGAACAGAAGGGCATATTAGTTGTGCGAAAAAAAGATCGATGGAAAGGAGAGAGGGAGTGATGTAGAGAGTGAGAGAAAGAGATGAAATGGGAGAGGAAAGTGAAAGATAGAGACAGTGAGAGAGGAGATGGAGGTGAGAGACAGAGAGAGAGAGAGAGAGGGTGAGAGAGAGAGAGATAGACAGAGACAAATTGAGAGAGAGATAGAGAGATAGAGAGAGAGCGACAGAGAGAGAGAGAGAGAGAGATAGAAATATGAGAAATTTTCTCAGTCCTCTCTTTTCCTCCATCACTCTATTAAAATAAAATGTGCTGAAATTAGATTATTTTCTTAATTTATTTTCCCGATTTACTATACTATAGTACACACACACACACATGCATAAGCAAACTCCATCAATTGAAATCTTGGGCAATTCTTTCAACAATTTTCCATTATATTTCCAATGCCAGCTGCTTCTTCCATTCTTCCAGTTCCAAGGGGCCCTCAGTGGTTAGTGCTAATTTATATCACTCCGAATTATCTGCGAAATCAGCGGACAATCGACTGCGGCTCATTTGCTTTCGAGTGCTGAGACTCGCTGCACTAGGGCTGGGGGATGGGTGTGGGCGTGGCTGCTGCTCGGGCTAGAGCAGCAGCTGGCTGGACGAAATGGGAAACACGTTGCCATTAGGTGCTCACTCGATGCTCTCGGCCTGATTAGAGCACAATGAGCCAGCTCTTAATTATGGGCCAACGCCTAAGCAGGCTTTAATCAGCGCCAATTGGCAAATACAAAAGCGCAAATTGTAAAGTGTGTGTGGCGCTCTGTGGAGGGGAGAAGGGAGAGAGAGAGAGAGAGAGAGAGAGAGAGCTGGGTGCGGGGAGGACAAATGGACGTAGCCAGGGCACCCTTCATCTTCCTGCTTCTCATCTTCTTCTTCTTCTTCCTCTTCTTCCGCTTCCATCCATGCCTCAGCCGAGTTGAAAGCAGCCAAGACAGTTAGTTCAGTTGGCTCGAATGGCTGGGCCGCGACACATAAAAACCTTTTGCTAACTTAATTAAATTATACAATTTTCGTTCGGCGCTTTTTGTAGAATAATTGGCAATAAATTGATTAAAGGGTAATTAAACGTGCGGGGGCCGGCCAACTACAGAGATGGATAGATAATTGCATTGGCGCAAAAGGCAGCATTAAATAAAGCGAACTCTCTCGCTCACTCACTCCACCTGTCCTTCTCTCTCTCTCCACCTCTCTCTCTCTCTCTTTCTCTTTCGCTGTCTCGCTCGCAGTGCGCTGCGATTTAAATGCAATTGCAATTAAACATGCGTGCAACGCAGCAGGAGGCGCCTCCAGCTGTGCCCACGTTGCTTCCTGCCAATATTATTAATATTTAAAGTAAATCGCCCACAGCAATCGATCAATCAAGCGCAATAACAATAACCTTTCTCCCCTCTCCCCTCCTCTTTCGCATTCTCTTGTTATTCGTCTTCTCTTTTGATTTTCTTTTTTGTTTTTCTGTAAACCAATTACACATTTTACAATTAATTTTAGTTGTTTATTAAATAAACGAAGCCCTTGTATGGCGATGCGGGGTATTTAAGCAGGTGGATATATGAATACATGCAAGTGTGTATGTATGCATGTGTTATATGTGCTACTGTTATATGTGTGTGTAATTAATATTATAAAACTCAAGTTTACACGCTAAATGAGCAAGCTGAGATGGTGGGAGTTATATATATTTACTAAGACTATACATACATATGCATCACACACATACATGCACATGTAGGTAGATATATAAAATAAGTATATGAGCATCATTGCTCCCATATAACAGTTGACCATCGTTGACGTGCTGTTCGTGAAATTGAGTGAGAATATCATATTCACTCTCTTTCACTCTGAGCAGGACACTGTTAAAAGACACACGCTCTCCACACTCAATCGTGGAGCTAAAGAGTTCAGTTCTTTTCGTCTATGTTAACTGTGGTTGAACTATTCAAGCGATGAGGCTCGCTCAACGAACGCTATTTGTGGAGAGATATGTACGATTAATGTTCACATTTGCTCGCATGTAACTCAAAAAGCAATGTAAACGCTCTCCACTCACGTTCACTTGCAAATCCACACACAGTTAGCGAAGACAACAACCGCTCACATACCAATGCATAGACAAAAGACTTTTTGCTTCATTTCACTCAACCAAGCAGAAGGCGAATAACTAGAGGGGAAGCGAACAACAACAAAACGGTAACGAGCCGATCGCAAGAGCCGTTGAAATCGGCTGTTCGCTCTGAGTCATTTCGCAGAGTGTGAGTGAGTAAGAGGCACTAACGTCTGTGCTTATGTACGTACATATTTACAGACATAGCGAAACGGTCAACGGTTATTTGAGAGATGTGCTGAGCATAAGACTTTGAGTCACACGGTTCGTAAATGAAGATGACTTTCAAAACTTGCTTAAATAAATAAATACATAAATATTTCTATATATAATTATAGTCTTTATGTTAATATATCTTATATTAATATTACATTATGCTTATACTAATAGTAGTAGTCTACATTACTCTAATGTTAATTGCTTCACTTATATTTCCCTTTTCGCATTTGCAGAATGTGGCAAACATGCAGCGGAAGCCTTGCGTTGGCGTGCAGCGTGCGGCGTGCTCTACGCTTCTAGGTGAGCCCCACTAGGGCGACAGAGCGAGCGGTCGAGGCGTGGCCAGCAGCGGCATGATGGCTGCCCTTGCCTCAGCAGCCGGCGTCGCTGTGGTTCTGCCGGCAGCGACAGCGGCAGCTGCTGCGGCAGCAACAACCGTGCGAGCAACAGTTGCCAGAGCGACAGCGACAGCAACAACAACAGCTACAGCAACAACAAAAACAATAACAACAACAACATCGCTGGCGGGCAAGTTGCTTGGCCATGTGCACAATCGCACGACCGAATTGAATGTGGAAGGCGTGGCAGAGGCGGAGCCTCGCGACGAGCCGGATGGGCTGGGGATATTGAGTGGGAGTGGGAGCGACAACGAGAGCCTGGACATGGGCATGGGCATCGGCAGCACCTCGACGCCCAGCAGCTATCTCTCCCTGTACGACGAGGTGGCCAGCGCCCTGGACGAGACGCAGGCGGCCGAGGACGCCGGCTATGCGCTGATTGATGACATCAGCGAGTGGCTGCTGGGCGCCGCCGCCGCCGGCGGCAACAATCTCAGCCTGAGCAGCGAGCTGACATCGTCGAGCCCCACCGGCAGCAGTGTCAGCAGCAGCTTCAACGAGTCCCTCAGCTGGCTGACCCTGGACATGGCCGATGTACAGAACAGCACGCTGTCCAGCCTCAGCAATGCCAACAGCAGCAGCAGCGCGAGCAGCGGCGGCAGCAGCGGCGGCAGCAGCAGTAGAGGCAGCCATCTCGAAGGCAATGGCGAGGACGAGGCGGGCGGAATCTATGCGCTGCGTAATTTTGTGGAGCAGCAGCTGAATGGGGAGTCGGCGCAGGATGCGCAGGATATCGCGCTCATCGACAGCGCCGAGGAGAGCGCGCTCGAGAATGTCGCCGACGGCGAGGCGGACTACGGCGTGCTGAGCGGCTTCGGTGGCGGCAGCCTGGACGCGGAAGTGGATGCCACCAGCGAGCTCCTGCGGCGCACAGCGACAACGCTAACAAATCGGACGACAGTCGCCTCCGGCTACGATGCGAACGCCGTCTGGCTGAGTGGCGCTGGCGCCCAGGCAGCCGGTGCTGCGGGTGGCGTTGCCGGAGAGCGCAGTGTCGGCGGCGATGGCGGTGCTGGCGCCAGCAACGGCGGCAGCTCCTTCATGCTGCTGCTCGAGAACTTTAACGATTACTTTCCCAACTACAATGGCAGCACGGTTTCGGGCACAACGGTCGTCGGCGCGACCAGTACGGCCAGTACGGGCCTCCTCGACCAGAACCTGACCAGCCTGTACTTTGAGAACTATCGCACCAATTGCACGAATGCAACGCTGAATCTGACAACGGAATCGTGCCATGAACTGCGAATCGGTGAGTACTAGAGGAATACTTGCGATAGAGATGAACGTAGTCCGATTGGACTTAGCAATCGATAGCTAAAGCTCGATAGCTGGCTGGCAATCATTGAGCCTGCTCCATCTGAGGCTCTACTCTGTAGACACTTGGCCTGCGTATATATAGACAGTCCATCTACCAAGTCTTTATATTCTTTGAAGATCTTCATGAGATTAAAGAACCTAGACAGAAATACCCTCCATTCCATCCAATTCAATGGAGCAAGAAGCATTTGTATAAATGGATAAGCTGCCTGTTGAATGAGCTCAAGAACTTTTGCTGTCCATTACTATCGATTATTATCGATAATAATCCTCGCTTCTCTATGCCAGCATAACATGCTAATACATCCATACATCTCTCTAATATCTCTCAGCTCAGAATACTTTGAACTGTTTCAACATGAAGTCAAATGAAGTTGAATTTCAGCTTTGCCTTCAGACTTTAATATCGAAAATAAAAATCGATAGATTTCGATTTGCACAACAACAGAAAAAGTGTTTGTAAATTCGTTTTGCCTTCTAGCACTCTCTCAGCCCTTGGGCTCTGCTCTTTACCCGTTATACGGTACACAGCAGGCATCATGCCCTCACAGCTCGCTCGAGTGTGCGGAATACATTTGCGGCCCCCACATGGAGCCGTGGGCCGCATACGTTTGCATAACATTAGCACGCCCCGTCTGTTGCTGCTTGCTAACGTATTCTAATAATTGTTTCTCTCTTCTCTTGCAGTGGACCACAATTATTGGGCGCTCATCCTGATCCTGTTTCCGATCCTGACGCTCTTCGGCAACATTCTCGTCATCCTCTCCGTCTGCCGGGAGCGATCGCTGCAGACAGTTACGAATTATTTTATAGTATCATTGGCCATTGCTGATCTGCTGGTCGCCGTAGTCGTAATGCCGTTCGCCGTCTACTTTCTGGTAAGTGTCCTCGCCGCACTCCCGATTCCTGTCAAAATGCAAAATTGCCCTCCATTTGCGTTTAATTTTATCAAGTGTCTGGGGGCCATCTAATAAATAAACGTGCACATAAATAACGGTCAGCACGGCGAGCTTGCTTAACGTAGTGATAAGGGGTCGGGGCGCTTGGAGGGGCCGTGGGGCGTGGCGAGGCTTTTTAGTAAATTGCGGCCATTCAAGCAATAACATTCAATTTTTGGCGGCCCGGGCTTATAAATCAATGTATGCATGTGTGCGCACAGCCCAACAAAAAAAGTACGGCAAAACGAGAGAGAGAGAGAGAGAGAGAGAAGGAGCTAGCCTTGGCCCGGCTGCCTGCACGCATTTCCTTTGACTTAAGTCGATGTAGCTGTCATTCCGAATGATTGATTGTTCGATTGACTGACTGACTGCCTTCCCGGCCTATCGCTGTTCGTCTGTCGTCGTCCTCATCCGTTCGCCTGCTGCGTCTGCTACCTGCTGCCAGACAGCACGCAGTCCTCTTCTTCCTCTTCTCCCATTGCCTCGTGCTCTGACAGATTAATAGATACTCCATTTCACGGAAAACAATTTTCCTATGCCCAAACTCTTTTTCCCATTATTAAGCGTTCCATTAGCTTTAAGAAATTTACAGCATCACATTTTTGTATGCATATTTAAATCAGCTTAGAGTTAGGTTTCAAGCTAAACAAAAAATGTACACCTGAGTTCAGAAACCAGAAGGTGATAAACAAAATACGAGCTGAGCTGAGCTGAGCGGATTGAGCGTCGATCTCGGGAGATATAAGAGCTAGAGACTTGATATTTTTATAAACCACTCGCATATAGATTTTGTTTCAAAAAAGCTATAGCTGTTATCGATAACAAGTCTTATCGAAAATCAATAATATAATTATATCTTCTCCAAAAATTAAGCAAAGATTCATGTGTATTTTATAGAATTTCACGTTTTGCTATAATACATATACACATAACCACACATACACACACACACACACACACACACACACACACACACACATCCACAAGTCCCCACCCTTCCTCCTAAAGTTTTTTGTTGAAATGCTATCCAAAATTATACAGTAAAATATCTTTAAAAAAAAAGTTTTTATTTTATTATTTTTCAATTATATTTTTTCAGGTATTTTTAATAATATTTTATTTTTATTAATGATTTTTATACACATATTTTCGGCATGAAATTACCATTTTGGCTTTCTTTCATTTTTTCATAATTTATTCATGAATAATGTATTCATGAATATCGATAGGCCAAATTATCGACTGCTGCCACTATCGATTGTAATGCAATTTGACACCTACTCGCAACCCCCCTCAATTGTATGCATGTGTGTGTATATTTATTTAAATGAATTGCCCTATTGCCCTATTGACCCGCCCAATCAGTCCTCATGCAGACAGTGACTGGGCGGAGCTGTTGCATTCAAATCGTATTTCTAGAGCTGCCAGACTTGATGCAATTCATTTTAATAACTAGGGACAACATTTTCTGCCAGCTGTCAGTGGGTAGAGAGAGAGAGAGTGAGAGAGAGAGGGGGGTAGGGGGCAGACAGGTGGCCAGCCTGTGCCATGCGACATGTGCGTACGTGCACGCATGCAGACGCCGACAGCGAGCCAGACGCATGCGAACGTGACACATGTACACATGTGCACTTAGTTATGCATATTGGAATCTGCATATTTAATTGCTGGCAGCTTTTGTGACAGGGCCAGCTCAGCGTTTGTCATGTTGGCCACAATTAAGTGTGTGTTTATTTAATGCCTGCCTGCCTGCCTGCCTGCCGTGTGGCTGGCCGTAAATAAAACGATAAATTATATGGCAAATAAAATCAAATAAATATTGCAATTTGCAATTCGCGATTCGCAACATTTAAAGTGAAAAAAAAAAGAAATAAAAAATAAACCTAACTGTCGTCCGGCGTAATTAAAATACGGCAAACTCGAATGGAATTAACAAAAATCTTAGCGCTCAGCTCTCAGCGACCAGCTGACAGATGTACTCGCCCAGGAGGAGGGCGGGGGGCGTGGCTGAACAGCTAGTAGCTGCCAGCACGTTGGCTATAATTAATGGGCAAACTTTAAACATGACACGCCGAAAAAACGTCGAAGCCGAAAAGAAAATAGTGCAGAGAGTCCGAAAAACTCTTGCATAATTCAGCTGAAGCGAAATATAAACTTTTGCAGCATTAAAATAAAAATATATATTATATAACATTTTGTTTATCAAGCTCAAGGATCTGATAATTTCGCTTTGCAGTTGATGAAAAATTAATAGCAGAAGGAAAGAGATGCAAGACTAGACTGAGAGATGAAGGGAACGTGAGAGGGAGGAAGAGAGGAAAAGCTAGAAAGGTAGAGAAAGAGGTGAAGAGAAAGGAAGAGATAGATAAAGAGAAAAACTGAGAGAGAGATAATAGTTATAGAGATAAAGATGGATAGATAGAGATTGAGAAACAGAGAGAGAGAGAGAGAGAGAAAGAGAGAGATAATAGTTATAGAGATAGAGATGGACAGATAGAGATTGAGAAACAGAGAGAGAGAGAGAAAAAGAGAGATAATAGTTATAGAGATAGTGATGGATAGATACAGATTGAGAAACAGAGAGAGAAAGAGAGGTGATAGAAGCAGCAGAAAAAATGCAAGCTAGACCAGATAGAAAAGCTAGATAATAAACATATAGAGAAAGAGAGTAAAGTATAGTAGAGAGAGTAAACAGCTAAACAGAAAGAGAGAGAGAGAGAGAGGAGAGAACATAGCAAACATAGAAGAGAGAGAATCGGAGAGAGAGGGAGATATAGTAAACAGTCATTTCACTATATGTTAAACAGAGAGAGAGAGAGACAGAGAGGTAGAGGTAGAGAGAGATTGAGATGGTGAGAGACAGAGAGAGAGAGAAGACGATGCAGAGGAGAGAGATATTTAGTAAGCGTATAGAAGAGAGAGAAAAGGAGAGAGATAGTATAAAGTTCAATAGTTAAACAGAGAGGAAGAGAGAGAGAGATAGAGATAGAGATAGAAGAGAGACAGTAAATAGTTGGGCAGAGTTATAAAAAGAAGCAGAAACATATAGAGTCCTAAGTGCTAAATGGAAATATAATCTGAGAGGGATACGCAAAGGAATAATAGATACCAATAAATAGCAAGTATATCGGAAGCGAGATAGAGATATGTGATATGAGAGTGACACGTAATTAGAGTTGATGAGAGGAGAGATATACACATACATGGATAGAGTATATTACAAATTGCATAAGAGCTTAGCGAGGCAGATATCAGTGGATACATCAACAAAATGACAGTAATGACAGCGATAATAACAATTAACCAAACACAGAACGAAGACATTGACAGGCATATATAGAATGAGAGAGAGAGAGAGAGATAGAGAGTGGGAGGTAGAGAGAGCGAGAGCGAACGACAGGTCGAGGCAGGAGCTGTTAATCACATTCATTTAACCATAAACGTTTGAGTTCTGCCCCATATGCCGCCTGCCATTGACAAGCCACTAATATTTAAGGCCAAGCCGAGCACACACACACACACACACACACACACACACACACGCACACCTGAGCTCGCATAGTCTTTCAGTCAACGACAATGACAGCTCATTTAATTTCAATTTGATCATTAAATTGACACTCAGCCACAGCTGGCTGTCAATCGGCTGCCTGCTGTGTGTTGATTTTCTAATACCAAAAGGGCACACACACACACACACACACAGAGAGTGAGAGAGTGTCTCACATAGAGGAAAATTAACTTGTCATTAAATGCGCTTTGGCTTCGCTTCGGTTCGCTTCTGTGACTGCGCCGTCGACAGCGCTGCACTGGTCCGTATGCATGTGTCAGGTGCTAATTAAGCTGTACACACACACACACACCTGCACAGCGAGTCATGTTGGCGTGTCAGGTGCAGCACACTGTATCAATTATAGCGTTTAACAACCTGCAACAACTACAACAAGTGCCACAGCACAGATCCAGAGAACATTCAGAGAACATTCGCTCAGCATTCGTTGGACATGGCTGCCAGGCATTGCTGCCAAAGTGTTACAGCCAGCTGCAGTTGCCAAATACACATTACACAACCACACTAACACACACACACACACACACACACACATTGACAAGTGTGTCAAATATCCGCGGGCGTGTCACAATCGAGCAAATATGCACTCAACTCCTTCGCGCATTCATGCATGCACAATGCAAATGCAATGCAGAGACTTATCGATTTTCATAATGAAATTCAATTATTCAAATATTGCATATGCCAAATGCTTTAATAACTGCAATTTTATGAGCTAAATATTTGCCAAAGTGCGAAACAGAGAAAATTTAATCCCATTCCCATAATGATATATGCCTATAACTGTAATGGAATAAATAAGACATACGGCATATGCAGGCAATATTATTTAGCCAATTACAGTTTGTAACTATCGTATAGTAGTGTCGAAGGCCATGGAGCTGAGCGACTATCGAAGCATCAAATTTACATAGATCTTTTTGTGTTCCTATCGATGTCACTATAGGCTATCGAATGTTTACTTTCCCGTGTTACGGCCGATAGTTGTATGTCCTTATCGACAGACAAGAACAATGAAGCTGAGGCATTGTCGGGCTTTGAATTTGCAACATTCTATGCCACTATCGATAGTTTTATGCCATATCGATAGTCGCGAGCAATTGAGCTGCAAAGCGATTGATTGCACTATCGAATCATTGGGTGTTTTTTTTATCTATCTGCGTCACTATAGACAAAGGTAGCTTAGTCTCGAAAAAATGTAGTAGAACGATACTATCGATAGTTTAGAGTTGTTTTTTAATATCGAATGGTGCCTCCATTAAGCCGCGAAAAAACGACTTAAGAGATAGGAGAATAGTAGAAGGAGATTACACTGGACTATATCCATAGCCTGGCGCTGTCAGTATTTTGGAGTCGTCCAATAAGCTATAGAAGCTAAGGAAAGCACATGGTCATCCATATTCGACGAACCAATCTGGAAGTATTATATATTTTGGCAGGGATGCCAGATCGCTTATTGGCATACGTTGCAGTAGACCAATTATGAGCTTAAAAGGAGTAGCACTATGGCTAATTATCTACATATATAAACCAATCGATACTTAACCATATCGATAGCTGTGATGCTGCCAATAGATGGAGTGAGTGCGGTAAAGGCGAAGGGCAAAAAAGAAAGAAGAAGAACGCGAGCGCAATATGAAAGAAGAAGAAAACTTAGAAAATTATAAATATAAGCTGCGAAAATAGTTGAACTAAAGCACGAAATAAAGTCTAATACAGAAAGCTTATAGAGTTTATTTATGACTTAGACTATAACGAAAACTTAGCTTTCTTTTCGTTTCTGCTAATATATGCCATAGTTCACAGAAACTTATATTATACATATCTTAGAGCTGTTGGAAATATCCCTAATATCAATGGATATTCATTTAAACGATAGATCGATTGTTGGCATATCGATTAACGATCGCACTGAAACAACACTCGCAGTTGGGCCGCAGTGTGCTTCTACATATCTCCATTCCATTTATTTGTATTCACCATTTACTTTCACTCCAAGTATATCTGCTTTTAAGGGCCTCCCCCCTCTCCCTCTCTCTCTCACCCGCTCTCCCTCGTCCACTCTCTGTAATGCATGTGCGCGTCAAATGTTTTACTCGAGTCATAACTAAATCAGAATACTCTGTCAAACACTCTCAGCGCGGCGAGCGTGAGGCGGACAGCGCGGAGCGGAGGAGAGGAACAAAATATATAGCATACTTTTCAGGGCGCGCACTAACGATATGAAGAAATCCGAAATACAAGCACAATTATTTAGCTGGCCCAAGTCCATGGGCATTTGTATTCGTGTGTCCACACGCACAAAGAGCGAAAGAGAGAGAGAGAGAGAGAATGAGAGGGACACACACACACACACACACGTAAACACAAATGAAAATTGATTTAGTTAAGAGGATTTGCGTCAACAACAGCACAATAAGTGGGCAAGTAACACGGGCACTGGGCGACCGTGTAACGGGGCCAGCTTCGAGTGGGGCGAGTGGTGCGAGTGGTGCGAGTGGGGACAAGGTTAGGGCGCTGTGTGGATAGCACTTAACTCATAAAAATGAGTGACTCTGCGCCAGTATCTCTGTCTCTCTGTGTGTGTGTGTGTGTGTTTGAAGGGGGAACTGAAGATTCGATGGCAGCAGCAGACGGCGTCCAGGGCCATTGCCTGGCTGAGCAGGGCTCCGGAATGCAACAAGAGACAACCGCTGGCAACTCGGGCCAACAAAGAGAATTATTGTCGAGCGCATTGCTTATGACACAGACGAACAGATAGCCAAACGGACGAGCAGACAGTTAACTCGGGCGACTGGCCTGGGGACTTGCTTTCAGCTTGGCTTGCCTGTGTGTGCGAGTGTGTGTGTGTAGGAGTGTGTGTGTGTGTGTGCTGCGGCGGCTTAGCTCATTTCAACTCGCGGCAATCAGAAGAAGAAGATGAAAAACACACAAACAAATGCCCCTTCTCTGTCTCTCTCCTCTCTCTCTCTCTCTCTCTCTCTCTCTCTCCCTCACTCTCTCTCTGGGTGTGTTGGGGCATTGCTTTCGTCTTTTAAGTGGTTGTATATGCCAGTTGAAAGCTTTTGTCAACATTCAAGTGCCCATTGACAGTGTAAAAGCGTGCAATGTGTGGGCGTGCCATCTGGCAGGGGGCGTGGCGCTGTGTAGCTGGCTAAGTCAAAATCTGCCTCAAGTTTGCTTCATGTTCATTGCCATAATCATGTCACGAGTGTGTGTGTGTGTACCTCTCTCTCTCTCACACACACACACTCTCTGCCTTTCTCTCCCTCTCTGTGTGTGTGTGTGTGTTGGGGCTTTACACATGTTAGACTCTTCTAATTGCTTTTGTATGCGACGTCGTTGTTGCTGTTGCTGTTGCTGTTGCTGCTGTGGCAGCTTTGCTTGCTGCGCTTGCAGGGCCCAAAAAGAGCCTAAAACGAATCTGAGGCAAAAGAAAACAAAAACAAAAACAAAAACACACAAAGCCCCAGAAACGCCTATCTTGATGCATAATTCAGCAGCATTATTGCACGATTTGCTATTTGCAATTATAGCAAATGACTTATAGATATATGTGTGTAATATATCTATGTGGTATATGCATACATATATGTGTGTATGTATATATGTGCTATTGAGTCATATAATTTGCTTGGGCTAGCCCCAGGCAGCCCACTGTAAAGTGTCAAGAATAAAGTTTTGGACGCCAAAAATAAATAAACTGATTAATGTACACAAAAACAGGACGACACACACACACACACACACATAGACACACACACACATATATATACATAGTCACAGTTAGGATGTCCCTAATCCTCGGTTCGTTGCTCGGCCAGTTTGGCTGTGCTCTGCAACCGCCACAAGTGTCCAAAACGGGCCAAAAGCATTTTTTTTTTTTTTTTGGCTTTTTTTTGTAGCCAGTTGGCGCATTAAATTTATTTATTTGCGCTCCAATGAAAGTAAAAAGGGTGCACAGAGGCAGCAGCGGCACTTAGTCAGCATTTGGTGCAGAAAAATAGAAGAAGAAGAAGAGCACAAGCAGAAGCAGCAGCAGAAATATATATATGTATCTATATATGTATGTATATACCAGAAATGGGAAAATATTTTGGCAAAAATAGTCGCGTAGTCGCCTGGCACTGACAGCCAAGTGTCGCACTCCCCATGCCCATTTCAATTCCAATTTCAGTGACACACACACACACACACACACACACACAGCCACACACACGCATGCATATAGATAAGCTGGCCATCTCCCTCCCACTCGCGCGCTCCCTCTGACTGTCGCTGCTATTATATCTCTCTTGTCCTGGTGACCCTCTTCAAGCCATCGCTCGTCCGTCGCCTTTTTTATTATGCATGAGCCGAAATTATTGGATTGGATTTGTTTAATATAAGCAGGCAGCAGAGCTAAGCGGGCTCTACGGGGTCAGGAGCTAAGTGGCCAACAGCCAGCAGCAGCAGCAGCAGCAGCCAGTGAAGGGTCGACAAAGACGTCACAGGACACAGAGCTTCCTTTTTTTTGCGGGTGTTGTTGTTTTTTTTTTTTTTTTTTGTTTTAGCCTAAAAAAAAGAGCCATTAAAACGTGTGCCCAAGGTGTCAGTTATGCGAACCGGAAGCCGGAGTTGAGCAGCTCGGCTCGGCCAGCCGATGCTCTGCCGTGACATTATTTAACGCCAGCTCAAGTCAATTGCTCGTCAAGGACTCTTCACGAAAAGGCTCGCAATGCGCTCTGAAGCTGACAACAGTTTGTTCTCATTTCATAATTGGGGCTGCCCCGTTGTTGCTAGGCCAACAATTAGCTGAGATGTGAGTCGAGTACGGCTTGTCAATGTGGAAAGAGCTGGACCTACTGTAATCGAAATGAGGGCGTGGGTTATCAAATCTAACAAACTGTACAGATCCAGCTATGCAAAGAGAGCTCTTAGAGTTTTTACTGATTCTGAAAACTCTCCGTGTACAGCTGGCATTTGTTGGACTTCTGATAGAGATATAAATGGATTTATGTGACAGTCAGTTAGGGCTGCAAAATCATCGATAACGACTACATTCGATAATGACTCTACTCGATAATGACTCCATGTGATGATGACTCCACTGGAAAATGACTCCACTTGATAATGAGTCGATAATGAATCCATTTGATAAAGACGCCATTCGATATAACCATTCTAGAATCTTTGATAATGACTTCACCCGACTATGTCACCACTCGATTATGACTCCACTCGTTAATGAATCGATAATGACTCCATTTGATGATGACTCCATTCGATATTAACTCCTCTCGATAATAGCTCTACTCGATAATGACTCCACTTGAAAATTACTCCATTCGATAATGACTACATTCGATACTGCCTCTTCTCGATAATGACTCCACTTGAAAATAACTCCACTTGGAAATGACTCCATTTGACAATGATTCCATTCGATTTTGACTCCACTCGTTAAAGATTCCACTGCATAATGACTCAACCCGATTATAAATCTACTCGATAATAACTCCATTCGATGTTGACTCCATTCGAGATTGACTCCATTCGATATTGACTCCACTCGATATTAACTCCTCTCAATATTAGCTCTACTCGATAATGACTCCACTCGTCAAAGATTCCACTCGATAATGACTCCATTCGATTATAAATCTTACTCGATAATGACTCCATTCGATAATGACTCCATTCGATAATGACTCCATTCGATAATGACTCCATTCGATAATGACTCCATTCTACAATATTTCCATTCGATAATGACATCACCCGACTATGAATCCACTCGATAATGAGCCGATAATGACTCCAGTCGATAGTTACTCCACACAATGATGGGTCCACTCCAGATTGACTGCACTCGATAGCTCCAGACCTTGCTTTTTAACGAGGAACAGACAGAGTTCTTTGATCAAAATAAGCATCTGAAAAGGCAGCACGACAGCTATTTAGCATGAGCTCCGAATGTAATTTGAAAACAAGCAGCAGGTTTAAGGATTAAGCCGAAATGTCCACAGCTCGAGCATCGAGTGAGCTGAGCTGAGCCGAGCCTCTCGGTGGAGCAAAGCTACTTAGAGCTCGGCTCTTCTACCTGACAGAGAGTTAAATTTGAGTGTTGTGCTTAAGAGATTTGGAGAGTTAATAATTTCGATTCAGTTCCTGGGCTGACGCGGCGGCAGTTGCAGCCAAAGTGAAGATGCACTGCGCCGGGTCAAGAGGTCAAGCTGAGAGGGCGCCTGTCTGCACTGCAGTTGGCCAAGAGAAATCGGCCGAGTTGGCCGTGTTTATTAATGCAGCGAGTGTGAATGCCATTGACTCGCAGCCAGCTGCTGCATGTTGGCCAAAAACATTTGAGCGGGCTATGTGGCAGGGGGCGCCGCTGCCAGAAAGTTCAAATGGCAGCCACTTGAGTTGAGCGACCAGAAAATTTATCTAAATCCATGGCAGGCAGCCAGAACAAGCTGCGCGGCAGCGAGGGGAGCTGGAGGCAGGCCGCCGCACATCAATTCAAATAAATAATCCAACAGCATGAAATTGGCCACCGACAAAAGTTTTCAACACTCACACGCTTAGCGGCCGCTCGGGCCCTTCCTGCAACAGTTTGTGGTTTCCTGCACACACAGAGCGGCAGCAACAGCAACAACAGGCGAAAAAAGGCCAATGAGAATCCAGCGAGTGCACAGGCTGGCTGTGGGTGCAAAAGGTCTCAGCTAAATGGCTGCTATCAAAATTATCGCCAGTTGGCGACCGTGAACCCAGCTTCGCTTGCCTCGCACACTCACGCACACACACACGCACACACACACACTTCCTGCCAGCGCAGCGCAGCCTGACTCTCGGCTCGCATTATCAGCATCCCAGCCGGCGCTCGCGTGCGTGTGTAGCAGCGCGTATCTTCCTGTTCACGGGTTGGCAGCCCATCCCAGGGTTATTTAGCTAATTTAATACCACTAGAACGGCCCGGCGCCCAGCAACAACTTAAATAATTAACAATGCTTTAAATTTGCGCCCAGCTCGCCCACGCAACAGCTTAAAAGCTAAATGAAAAAAACAAGCTAAAAAACAACAAATTATAAATAAAAAATAAAGCCTTAGGGTTAGCGCTGGCTTTGTTTTGCTCCTGCGGCTGGCCGAGAACTATTCCAGTTAATTGCCAGCCATTTTTATGGCCGATCATTAATTGTATTGTTGCGCAGAGCTGCAAGCGTTCGCCCCATTGATTGATTCCCCAGGCATTTGGCCTCATCCATAGTTGCTAATTCGATGACAGGACTCGACAGCATGTGAAGGCAATCAGGCTTATGCAAAGCTCTCATTATATTCGAAAAAACACACACACACACACGCATACACACACTCAGACAGCCGTGAGTCAAGTAATAGCTCTTCGGAGGTAAAATATGGCGCCTGAGCGTAGGAAATGTCATCATAAAATAAAATTTCCCTTGACGCTAATGACAACTAATTTGTGCTAAAATCTCAATACGCACGGTAACAAGCAGCTGCAGGAGTCATACGCACAACGACAAAGAGACAGAGAGGGAGCGGGCGGAGGGAAGGTGGGGGGGGGGGACACCCACACAGCTGGCATTGCCCTCGACATTGCCTTTGGGGCCGTCCGAGGCTATTAAAAATGGCGCACAGAACACTAAAGTTGTTACAGCCATGGATGGTACTTTTGCCAACACACACGCACACACACACGCACACGCACACTTGAGCCAAGCACACCCACACACACAGACACATACAAAAAACTTAATAAATAAGTCAATTAATTGCCCAGCGCGCTTGATATGATATCACAGCAACAACAGCAGCAGCAGGAGCTGCAGCAGCAGCAGGAGCAGCAGCAAGAGCAGCAACAGCTTTGGCTCCCTTCAGTCTGAGTGTGCTTTGTCTTTGGCTTGTTCGCCTTCAAGCCCTTTTTGCAGACACTCTCCACTATGACGACAGCCGGCTAGTGTATGCGACTCTATTAGGGCAGCAGGTTCAATTAACTTTTCCTTTGGCAGAGCAAAATGTATGCGAAACTTGTGTAATAGTTGCTGGAGCGAGAGGTGGCCGGGACTGAGGGACTGCGGGACTGTGGGGATGGCAATTTGTCCCTCTATTGCGCTAACTTGATTACCCGAGTGCTGCTAACGGCCAGTGTCAATGGCCAATGCAATTTGAATGGAGTTTTGGCCAGCGCACAAAAGTAGGCAACATATTTTTAACACGATCTCAAAGCGCTGCCCATAAAAGTAGGCAATGCTTCTTGCATTCGCTCTCCACTGCCTGGCCTTGAGTGGAATGTATGTACGTATGTATGTATGGGGCTGTTGACATCGCATTAAGTTCTGCTTGCCTCTGTGTGGTGCGACAGCTGTCGAGCCGAGCTAATTATGCAGCTCGTTTCGTTGCGGAACAACCGGGTTGATTGGGCCGGCGAACGTCTTGAAACGGCTTGCAGCAGCTCGAAACATAAACAAATTATTTGATGGCTCTTATGCGACGGTTTGGCTTTTAGTTTGCGCTGGATTCTTGTCGACGTCTCCAACTTTTTGGCCACGGCCATTGCACGGTTGGCCACACTAAGTAAACTTTTATGACGCTCATAAAATAGGCAAAAGTCGCGCCCAGCCACAACATATCCATGCCGTACCCGCCACCCGTTCCGCTTGCCCAGCCCGGGCATTACACATATATTCACCCATACATATATATAAATATGTAATATGACTGACGCATAAAAACCGAAACCGAAAGGCAGCTCCAGCTACAGCTCGAGCTACAGCTCCCCAATGCCAAACAAAATCCCTGCCCGAATTCTTATGCAGCTGTTGTGACATTTTCATACTAAACAGCTCGCTCATGCTCTCCCGCTCTCTCACTCTGTCTTTGTCTCTGTCTCTCGCCCCCTTTATCGCTCTGTCTCTGTTCGACGTCACGATTACAGCGAATGCGCCAAATTATGAAAATTCATAAAAAGCCAAATGTTATGGCATACTTTGAGCTCGGTGCCGAAGCAGCAACAGCAGCAGCAGCAGCAGCATCAGAGTCGTCCTCAGCATCCTAACTGTTGCCAATTTGAGCTCTTTCTCTCTGTCTCTGTCTCTGTCTCTGTCTCTGTCTCCGTCTTGGTTTATCACTTGCCAACTAAACTCGTTTACGCTGACTCGTTTATCATGTCGTTTCCCTGCGACAAACATCAACACGACTGACAGCGCTCGCTGCGACAGCAGCCGCAACCACAGTCGCACCACCACCACCGAATGATAGTCGCGCAAGTGCTTCACTTTGCCAGCAGTTTATGGCCACACCTTGGACAGGTATTGGATAATGGCATAAAAGTTAACACTTATCCATACATCCAATCAGCCATTTATATATTTTATATATCTATGCCATCTTATATAGGTTTATGTCTGCTGCTGATCCTAGTCCAGGTTAGAGCTACAACTCAATCGATAGTTGCTCCTCACTCCTCCGACCTTGGGCAGGTGTGAGAGTAAGCCATATAAAAAGTGCTTATATTTAAATACCTATGTATGCATATATGTCTTCGTGTGTGGATCTCAACCCTTATCAGTCGATAGTTCATCCCAATCGATACTATCGTTCAGCTTGTCAACTTGTTCTTGTAGTTCATCTCGCTTTATTAAACAAAAAATAAAACAATAGAATATGATTTTTTTTTTTTTTATAAAATTTATTTGCATGTAAAACTAAATGAATCATTTTTTTTTAATTTTCAATTTATATATATATATTTTTTTTAACTGACACAAAATTTGTGATTTGTGTCAACGAGCGAAAAAATTCAATGCACGTCCATCATTCTGTAAGACATGAAAAAAGGAAAAAAGAAAAATAAATAAAATATAAAAATAATAAAAAAATACTAATTATTATAATAATAAATTTAATAATAAGAAAGATAAAAATAATAATGAGAATAATAATAAATAGTGCAAAGGAATATATTAAATTATTATTGGCAATAATTTATAAATAAATTTCATTAATATAAATTAAAATAATAATGATAATAAAAATAGTAATTATAATATAATAATAAATTTAGTAATAATAAAAATAATAATGAGAATAATAATAAATAGTGCAAAGGAATATATGAAATTAGTATTAGAAATAATTTATAAAAAAAATTTTATTAATATAAATTAAAATAATAATGATAATAAAAATAATAAAAATAGTAATTATAATATAATAATAAATTTAGTAATAATAAAAATAAAAATAAGAAAGATAATAATGCACTCTTTATTATGAAATTAGTATTAGAAATAATTTATAAATAAATTTTATATAATATAAATAAATTAGTATAATTCGGAGTAAATTAGCACAGATTTTGGTTTATAAATTAGTTTATAAATAAACTTATATGAAGTAAATATCAATGGGATTTATTCTATGGTTATGAATAGCAGAAAAAATTGTTATAAATCGAATCAAATCTATCGATCTATCGCATAGATGAAGGTCCATCGATTATATGAATCGGGTCATCGTTGGGTTTATTCAATAACTCTATTTATATAGAGGAGGCAGTATAGGAGAGTATCAAAGTAGATTAATGCAGAGAGAGAGAGAGAGAGAGAGAGAGAGAGAGAGAGAGAGAGAGAGAGAGA
>NW_022046622.1:0-14636 GCF_001654015.2 Drosophila navojoa
TAATGTTCAAATGTATGTACATTCCAAAGCACAAGTCTCTAGTACTTGAAATACGTTTTTCACAAATTTGGGAAGAGAAGAGGCGTGGTATCCAAAATCTGTTGGTTACAAAATGTTTGTATTGATCATATGTATATACACAGTAAATCTGAAGCCTCCAGGTCTAACTGCGTTCAAATTAGGCTGAAAAAACGAAATCTATTTATCGATTATTCTCGATAAAAAATATATCGAGTGAGCCATCGAAAGACTATTATAAACTCGTGCTGCGTATGGTATACACGAGTGTGCATACAAAATTTCAGCTCTCTAGTTCTTATATCTTCTGAGATCTCGGCGTCCATACGGACGGACGGACGAACAGGTGGACGGGCGGACAGATGGGCAGGGCTATATCGACTCAGCTCGTCGTTGCTCAAGAATATATGTACTTTATGAGATCTGCGATGATTCCTTCCGCATGTTACATACTTTTTCACAAAAAGATTATACCCCAACTTCCCATTTTCAATGGGTTCAGGGTATAAACATGAGGAATAATTTGATAATTTAATACAGATACAGATTAAGCCATAGATATAAAAAAAGATCCTAGATCAAAATCCACTTAGATTACAAATAAGAAAAACTTGAAAAGTTTCGGGTGAAACAGAAACGATTTCATATAATGCAAATTTTAAAAGCTTTTGACAAACCAAACGAACTATAATAAATATATGTATTCTTCTCCATTTTGTCGACTACATCAGGCGGGAAACTGTGAATGGATCGCGGGAGCGTTGCACTTGCACCTTGGAGAGGACGCGGCGAAACATGAAGGCGCCACGATAATGATCTCCGCGTACTACCAGATCCGAGAGGCAGTCGACCCACTGACCATACACGGGCATATAGGGTGGTGCGCCCGCTGCCACAGCTGAGCCAGAGCAGGCCATGCAGGCGCCCACTACCTGAAGCGGATAGAACAGCATGACGGCCCCGAACTGAATCAGCACCGAGTTGTACTCCCTGCGCCTGGAGTTGAACAGCCCGAAGCGAGCGCAAAGGGCACTCAGGGTGCTCGTACAGAAGAGGACGCCCAGATCGCTGAGGAGGCGCGGCACAAAGCCCACATACAAGCCGAGCGGTCCAGCCTGCTGTAGGATCTCCTCGACGCTGCCCTTCAGGCTCGAGTAGATCACCTCGCGGCCCACAAACTGAGCCATCTGGCGCACCGAGATGACGTAGAACGGATGCGAGATGGCCAGTCCGGTTGTAAGGATGAGTGCGTCGCGCAGCATATTGCAGAGATAGTTGCGAAAGGGATGAGTCTGCGTTTCCAGGTGCCTCCAGCCGAGCAAGTTGACCAGGCTTCCCGAGAACGCAGCGTAGACGGTGCTGCCCATGACCCGGGCAATGAGGCCCCGGTACAGGCCAGGGACTCCATCGATTTGTCGTATGTAGCGCAAGTAGTGATTCGCGCTGGGCAAAAATAGGGTGGTACGCCCCAGCCAGTTGGTCGAGATGACGGCGGGCATCGGCTCGAAGCCCAGCTGCATCAATATCTTGGCATACTCATACGGATGCATCACAGCGCCGAGGCTCATGCGCAGCATGAAGCGCCAGAACTCGTTCGGTTTGGCTCGCACGGTCTCCACACAATCCAATGCCCGATTTTCCTCTTCGGCTTCGTCCCCATCAGCTCGCAGTGCCACGGCTAGCTCGCGATTAGCTAGCAATGCCGCGCCCCCCTCGATACGTGGCCCAAATACATCAATATCGCAATCGTCCATCGCCATGGTCTTGTCCCCCGTTTTACAATATTTCTGCATGGTCAGTTGTTGAATTTCTACTTTTGTTCTCTCGAAATATAAAGTTTTTTTTTGGATTTGTTTGTTGAGTTAAGCTAGCCGCCTGATTGAGCTGCCTAGGCTATATTTTTTAACAAAATTTGGACACGAAATTTGGCATTTCTTGCCAGGCTTGTTGTATACCCCGAACCCATTGAAAGTGAGAAATCAGTTTCTGTACAAAAGTATGTAAAAGGCAGAAGGAATCAGCGGGTATCCCGCAAAGTATATACACATATTCTTAGCTAGGGCGACGAGCTGGTTCGCTATAGTGCTGTACGTCTATCCGTCCGTATGAGTGCGTCGATCTCAGAATATATATGAGCTAGAGAGCTGAAATTTTGTCTGTATACTCGTATATACTATACGCAATACAAGTTTATCTCTTTTTTCCGATAGCTCACCTGATTACTTTCTTATCGAGAATAATCGATAAATAGACTTCGTTTTTTCAGCCTAATTTGAACGCAATTATACTTTCAGATTTACTGTGCTTATGCATTTGATGTATACAAAGATTTTGTATTCTACAGATTTTGAATACCACGCCCCCTTCGCCTCCAATTGCTAAAAAACGTATTACAAATATGAAAAAACTTGGAGTTTCTCCTGCAATTGGCTTCACACTAAACTCCTTTGTCCCACTTTGTAGCTCTCCCTCACTCAACTCGATTTGTGACAATCAAAGACAATTAGATATTTCATTAGGTTTTCTATGTATTTGATCTAAATTCATTGCACATGATGCCTGTTCATAGTTTGTAGCCTAAATAGATAGTGGAACACCCAAATAGTTGGCTCTCTTCTCTCTCTTCTCCCATCTCATTTCTTATTTTGCCACAGTTTTAGCGCATCGCGTTTGTCCCCTCTTTGTCTCGTCTCACCATTTTGCCACTTATTTCCGAACATGAAATTTCAATTAGGCGTCTCTCTACTCTATGCTGTTTTTCTGGTCAATTAAATGCAACCATATTGCCAACAGTACACACACACACACACACACGCACAAGCAATGTGTAAGAATTGCAATTGTAGCTCTTTTTATTTACACGCTGCAGCAAATGAAACGTAAAAACCAGGGACAAAGCCTCTCAGAAAAAAAGCTCGACTATGTATAGGGTATATATGAAGTCTGTGCATCAAACCGTTTTTATTTTCGATTTTACTTGCAATCAAAATGTTTTGCAGTGTTGTTAAATGCTTTGCATGCAGTGTGAAGAATTTAATTAGTTAATCAAGCAATTTGTCAGTCCATCATTTTATTAGACAGCAGTAATTCACTCAAGCAGCTGATTGATGATGTCTGAATCTTTGATTGACTCAATCAACAGTCAATCATTTACCTTGCTAATACATAGACAATTGTCAATCAATCAATCAGTCTTCAGTGAGTCCACTAAGCAATCCATCAGTCATGATTGACTGTCAAATTGATTGATTTACTCAATTATCAGTCAATCAATCACCTTGCTAATAAATAGGCCATTGTCAGTCAATCAATCAGTCTTCAGTCACTCTACTAAGCAATCATCATTCATGATTGACTGTCTGAATGATTGATTGAGTCAATCAATATTCAATTATTGACGTTGCTAATAAATAGAAATTTGTCAATCAATCAATCAGTCTTCAGTCACTCTACTAAGCTCTACTAAATCTACTACTCTACTAAGTCATCATTCATGATTGACTTTCAGAATGATTGATTGACTTAATCAACAGTCAATCATTCACCTTATCAATAAATAGACAGTTGTCAATCAATCAATCAGTCTTCAGTCACTCCACTAAACAATCCATCAATCAGTTAATTACTACCTATGGCTTTCGTCTGCGAGGCAGTCAATCAAACACTTTGCCAAAAAGTTACAATTAGTCAATCAATCAATCACTTAGTTATGCAATGATTACTCGGATAATCTAGCATCTAATATTACTCGATTAATCAATTAATTTCTTAGTTGCTTCGGCAATCAAGCAATCAATCAATCAATCAATCAATCCTTCCTGCCCTTAAGCAATCAATCACGCATCATTATCTTCCCCAAGTTCCAAAATATAATCAGACCTCAGCGAGCTTCAGTTACGCTCCCATATGAATGAACTCACTTTCGAATTTCATTTGGACACCTCGTGACTCGTGTCACGTCTCCCCACCTCCCCTTTTGCTGCCACAATAATGTTGGCCATTTTTGAAGCGTCTGGTCAAAATGTGCAATCGAATGGGCTAAAGCCCCATTAAGTTGACAGAGGCTAGCCCAAAAACGAATTGCCAAAAACAGCACCAAAATGGAGAGGCTCCCCAGCAGAACGCCAACTCTGCCCACTCTAAAAAGAAAAAAATAGTATTGAGCCCGCAAAAGCAACTTATGCGACACGCACAGTTGATTAACAATGTTGCAATTTTTGAAGCGAACAGCGTTGCGGGACGCAAATCTCTGAAACAGCCAGCGGCGAGGGGGGGAGAGGAGGTAATCGTGGGCGTAGAGAACAATGAAACAATACTTCTAGCCTGGCACGCCCCCTCGATGGGCATCATGCAGTTGCCGCACGATTATTGCACATCACTAATTAGTGATGTGAATTCCGCGCGCGCGCTTAAATTTTACGTTTCGGCACGAATAGATTGGCGAGAAGCGGACAGAGATAGATAGATAAAGAAAGAGAGAGAGAGAGAGTGAGAGAGAGAGAGAGAGAGAGTGAGTGATAGAGAGATAGCGACTGAATGGTTGTGAGTTGGGTGTTTGCTAAAAGTTGGAGCCAGGCACGGGCCTGACGTTGACATTCCACTAACAGTAAAATTGTTTTCCAAATCCTAAGCTTGCATGTTAGCCACAAGCAATAGCAGGCACTAAAACAGCACGACTAGCAGATACCCTGGGCATACTTTATATGATATATATCATATTAATAATATGATATTCCATGATATACATACATATATCTAGTAGATATACTCGATAAAAATGTCTCTGAGAAGTGAGCTGAAACCCACCCACATAGAGAAGTTGTAGATAATGGACCTTCTATAACTAGTAACTAGTTATAGTTGCATCATCTATGGGATATTTATACAGCTAAGTTCATGCCTTCCATCAATCTGTCACAAACCGTTTCAGAGATACGTGAGACCCCGTTTTATGGTTATCAATGCCAAGCTGCAACAACAACTGGCAATAGGCAACCACGAAACGGCAGCAACCGAATGAATGGCAATGAATGCGACACCAGACACTAGGCCTAAACATTTTCAACGCCATGCATCACCCACGTTCACATTCGCATTCGCATTCGCATTCAGAATCACGTTCACGTTGACGTTCTCGTTCAGATCCCACGTTCATGTGTGGTAAATAGTGAACTGCGTTCACATTCGTCGCCAGTTCACTCTGCTGCCTCTCCCTTCCTTGCCACTATTTGTCAATTCGTATACCCTAACTTGACGGTTTTGCTCTAAAATGCTCCCTAACGAAACTATCAAAGTTGACATTAAGGTTGACATGATGTTAAAATATATGCATACAAGCTGTTTATAGATAATCCAAGATTTGTAAGTCTGAGATTTGACAGGCACTTTAACTGATGGTTAAAACTCTATGGTCTCTTTATGGTCTATTGATTTGCTTTTGCTACTCTCATGATAATAATAAGAGATATTAGTGCTTGTTAAACTTAACATGCTGTCAGCTTACTTGTGCAAGGAAACAAAGACTTTAAGCCAACAATGAATCAGTTTTGGCTTAAGGCTGACATCAACTTTTACTCTAACTGTAAACATAACACGGAATGCTAAGTAGGCGTCTTCTTTGAAGTCAGCTGGCTGTCAAATTTAGCAGATACTTGACAAGCGCTTGTCCAATTGGCTAAATCTATTGCATTCTACGATAAAACTGCATTCGTCAGACTCTAGAGCTACTTCATCAACTCAAAGGACGCTCACACGATGTCTAGGGTATCTGCTATTCGAGCAATTTGTTTGAAATCGCCTCTTATTTGCTTAATTTTTCCTTGTTTTTTCGGTAAACTGCTGCTGTTCAGGGATTAAAACTGCCGGATGCAGTGCGGAAATCAAAATGCTTTGGCAACCAACAGCGACAGATCAGAGCAGGTCGAGATAGAGCCAAGGAGGAAGAGACAGGAAGAGACAGGGAGAGAGAGAGAGGGTAATGGGTTTGGTATGGATGTGAAAACAAGGGGAACAAAAGGGCAACAGCAGTTTAAATGGCAACTAATCGCAAAATGCAGTCAAAATGAAAGCGAGAGACAGAAAGAGAAGACAGAGCGAGAGAGAGAGGTAGGGAGAGCGAGAGTTGTTATGCTGTAGGCGCACCGTGGGCCATGGTCAGGTGGAGGTGTTTGTATAATGAATGAGCTAACGCGAAAGCAGCAACTGCAACAGCAACAGCAACAGCAACAGCAGCAACAGCAACAGCAGCAACAGCAGCAACAGCAGCAACTGCAGCAACAGCAGCAATAACAACCAAACCCATCAGATGTGGCATTTTTTGGAAATTGTAGGCGAATGGAGGCCTAGGCGTGTGCACAGCGGCCCACGCCAGCCAACCTCAAATCCCGCAACTCCATCGGAGTCCAGGCCCCATGCCGCTGCACGCACAAGACAATGAAATCAAACGACAAACGCAAATGTGATCAATTACAGTTTGTGAATTTCAACGGCAAATGGAAAAGGCGATGCACACTGTGGAGCAGAGCAGGCAAACAAATGTTAATTATCGCACAATAGCGATATCAATAGATATCGATTAAGAAGTTAGCAATGCTATACAGATGATATCTTGTCATTGTCAAGATGAAACTCGACAAATTCTTAGCTCCTCATGGGGAAAACACATGCACATTCGCTTTTGCCCATTGTATTTTCCGGCTCGTCGTGAGCCACTGTGCGGCACAGCAATTGGAATTGTTGTGCATTTGCGGCTGGGCTGGGCACACTCCGTAAATTGCCAATGTGGCCGTGCGGCGCTTGGCTAAAGGGGAAAGCGGCTGGCAAGGCAAGGCAAGGCAACGCAAATCGAGGGCGTGGAATTGCGACTCGTTGGCATTACGTAATGTGAGGTTAGATTCGATTCGATGCGATTCGATACGGTTGGCTGTGCTTTAAAAAGACGCCACTCCAAATCGAGCTTATGCAAATGCAAAACAACAATAACAACAACAACAACTGCTGACAACTTGACTCTCAAAATTATGGCCACAAATTCCGGAGTCTCAGCGGGCAGACTAACAATTGCCATTCGGCATTTGACATTTGGCATTTGGCATCTGGTATTTTGTGGGCTGCATTCTGACATTGACCGGCAACAAGTCATTATTGTAATTATGTTAATACCTGACGCACATCACATCATATCACATCTTAGTCCATCTCGCTTGCACACTCGCTGTTGTCTCACTCCCGCCAGTTTGTCCATTCTCCGGAACTAAGTCAATTTGCGCATAATTTGTTTACGACCTTTACGCACACACACACAGTCAGACATTCGCACATTCTGATGGCTCGAAAGTGGCTTGCTGTGTCTTACAACTGCATCCCAGATGGGGGAACTCAATAGATAGGGTTGTATCTCTTTTTGTCTTACTAATTCTCGGCATGTCTCTTAGGCTCAATGACGCTCTGTCTCGCTCTCTCCGCCTCTCTATATGTACCTTAGGCTCACAACCTCTATCTCTATCTGTCTCTCTCCCTCTCTTTCTTTAACTTTCTAGCCCTTGTCTGTCCCCCTTTGCTCTACCTTTGTCTCTCAATCTTTCTTTATGCTTCTAACACTCTTTCTCTCTCCCTCTCTCTATGCCCCTACCTCTCTTGTTTTCTCTCTCTTTCTCTCTCTGTCTGTATATATACCCCTTTGTCTTCCTGCTTTTTTGACTCTCTTTCTCTTTCGTTTATATCTCTCTCTCTCTCTCTCTCTCTCTCTCTCTCTCTATCTATTTCTCTCTGTCTGTCTATATACCCCGCTTTGAACATCTGTTGAAGAAGAATCTGCAACAATGGGAGACTCGCTCAATCGGCCTTAGATTCACTCTCCCGCATCTCAAATCTTTTCCATAAATGTCACACATCTAAAATAAACAACAAAAAAAAACAAGAAAAAAAAGTCACATATACAAGAAACAGAACAAAATCGACAAAAATCCAAAACACGTAGGGAAGTACACACACGTTTAAGTTATATTCGGTTAGAAAATTCAGTACACTTGTACGTTAATGTTTGAGAAAAGTTGTAAAATTCTCTGGATCGAATCGAGGCACAGACTCCCAGGCAGAACGGGGGCGAGACGGAGCGGGAGCAAATGGCCAAGCATTTCGTGAAGATCCTTGTTTATGGCGCCCAATCGGTGGGTCGCGCCTTCGTGAAGGCGGTGCGTCAGGAAATCGACGCATCGCGAGCGGCGGCCCAACAGCATCGGGCAAATAGATTGAGTAGAGCGAAAACTCACGATCCGGCTGTGAAGGGTATGACACTGCATGAGGCGCAGCAGATACTCAATGTCAAGGATCTGAGCAATCTGGCCGAGATCCGTGGCAATTATGAGCATCTGTTCCGGGCCAACGAGAAGGCAACTGGCGGCTCCCTTTACCTCCAATCGAAGGTGTTTCGCGCCAAGGAGCGCATCGATCGTGAGCTGCAGATCAGATTAGAGAAGGCCATTAAGCAAACTCAAGGCGCAACTCCATCATCGCCAGCACCACCGTCATCACCTCCACCAGCAACAGCCACAACAGCAACAACAGCAACAACAGCAACAACAGCAACAGCAACAACAGCAGAAACAGCAACAGCAACAAAAGCCAATCAAGCCTAAGGCAAATTCTGTGTAATTCGAACAGCGTATATATCGTTTCTTCTTCTTCTTCTGTTCACCATTTAATGATCAGCAAAAAATTAAAATTTGGGTTTATTCAAATAAATGATACGATTCTTAAACAAAGGATTAAAGTCCATCGAATTCGATGGCAGTTGAAATCCAATCGAATTCAAATATCTGCAAGAGATCTAAGTAATTGCATCTGAATGTAATATTCATTGTTTTGCTTTAAACATTATCATGAACTTGGTTTATCTACTCTACAGCAGTTTCCCTAGATCCCATCTAACACCTCCAGATGCCCTTTAAGGAACTGCAAAACATCATATCCATCTATATATTGAAATTCAATCTATAACTATCTATATATTAACATTCAAAGTAGTTTACCTTCGCTAAAGTTTTCAGGCTACCACCTGAAGTCCCGTGTTGACGGAATTGCACTCAACTTCTTTAATATTTCATAATTCATAATAAAATCCTGTGCAATAATTCCATAGATTAATATTATCGATATCTTTTAAAGCTGATTCTATACAGTTATCAAAAATAATATTTATTTCTAAGTCTAGGTAAGTAGATATAAGATCCGCAAAAAAATCTAAACTAATCTACTCTCTTTTGACTCCGTAAACGAGTGGACGTCTGGCTGGTATGATAGACAATTAGTACAGTTGAAACAGTCGATAGTATTGGTCGATTGACTACTCTGCCGGCGACCCACATACGTCGGGCAGATCTCTTCATTATTTTCATGAGCAATGCAAAATTGATATAAATTGGCCGAATGCTGCTTCCCGGATAAACGTCAAGTGATCGATAGAGCCGGAACAGATCCTTGTATGGCGAATTCGAATAAGTTGGACTAGAAGAAATAAATGAAATGATGCATTTCGGATGACGAAGCCGATCCAGAAAATGATGTGAACACAAACAGGATTCCATGGACCACTTACCCAGCATCACTAATGCATAATGTCGACGGAAGGTGCTCCAAATGATATACACGCAGATGTACGGCGGAGACCTACTCGGAGACCATCGCAGCGGTTATCTACTATATCGGCCTGGATCCCTAGCTGATAAAGGCCGAACTGAAGCGTATCTTCGCCTTTAATATTGAAAAATTACCAGATATTGTATTGCTGAATATATTGCATTTCGTGTATAAATCTGGCTTCACTGAGAAATGCAGTTAGTCGCATTTCTAGATATTTACTATTCGAATGTATCACAAATATAATGTGGGATGCTATTGCCTGGTAATATGAAGTAATTGTGTGTTGTCTAACAAGATAGCGTCCTATTGTTACAGGCGTGTTGGAGGTATTACGCAAGTTGGCAGCACCATGCTTGGTATACTCAAAGTGGCACTCCAGCTGAGTGCGAATGAGACGCATATATGTAGCTGCAGATGAGCTTAGTAGCGGGTGACACTGAGAGAGAATGAGACGACCTCTTGTCGAAAAGCAGCGTGTGTGTGTGTGTGTGTGTTGATTGCTTGAGAGCAATAGGAATAGAAACTTCGAGAAGATACAAGTGAATATGGAAAGTGAACATGACGAGGGATATATATAAACGAACTTCTATGAGTGATTAGTAGTAGCAGTAGTCCTAGTAGGCTTTGCTCAGAGAAAAGTTAAGGCTGTATGCAAGACTCTGTAAATACATATTTGTATGAAATCCAAGTAGGCTGCAAAATGTACACGAAATCGTAGTAGGCTTTGCTTGTACAAAAGTTAAGGCACCTCCGGAGCATTCAGAATATTCTCAGTTCAGTCTGAGCTCTGGCATGAGCTGGAGCTCCTATTTTTTTTTCAAAAATTTTTGTTTTTTGTGAAAATGTGAAATTTACAAAAATTCATCAAAAGTTTACCAAATTCACAGTTGAAATGAAATTTTCGGAAAAAATTCATAAAATGTGTTTATAAAAATTTCGTGTCGTAAAAATTTTTTTTTTCTTTTGCCGTTGGAAAATTAAAAATTATTTGTAGTACACAGAAGTGTATCATGAGTTGCACAAAAATAAAAAACAAACAAAAAAAGTAAATATGCAAGTATAAAACCCATAACAAGAACCATAACAAGATGAAGGAAAAAACAAAAAAAAAAAAAAGTCAAACAAGAGTAACAAAACAGTAAAAGACAATACACCCAGCACTTATAAAAATTACAATTATTACTAGTTACAATATATTGGCAAGAACACATACACGGTAAGCTATTAGATGTGATTCATTTCCAAGTTCCGTTTTATAGTGCTTGCCATTTCGTAGTTTCCACACATATCAAATACACATGTCTCAACCCCGAGAACTGGCGACTCGCCTAAAGTATTGCGTCTTTGCTGATTTCTCTTTGATGTGATGGTACCACAGATCCGCAAAGGGGTAAGTCGAAAAGAAACATAAGTAATTTTTTTTTGAAGGAAGTAGAGCTAGTTAAACGTATAGATGGACGTAACGTAGAGAATGGACGTAACTTAAATAGATGGACGTAACGTAGTGACTAGACGTAACGTTGTGACGGAACGTAACGTACTGAATAGACGTAACGTAGAAAATGGACGTAACATACTGAATGGATGTAACTCAAAGAATAGACGTAACGTTGAGAAAGAACGTAACTTAAATAGATGGACGTAACGTAGTGACGGGACGTAATGTACTGAATGGACGTAACGTACTGAATGGATGTAACATAGAGAATAGACGTAACGTAGAGAGATGCACGTAACTTAGATAGATGGACGTAACGTAGTGAATGCGTAACTTAAATAGATGGACGTAGCGTAGTGAATGTAGTAACGTAGTGACGGGACGTAACGTACTGAATGGATGTAACATAGAGAATAGAAGTGACGTAGATAGATGCACGTAACTTATATAGATGGACGTAACATAGTGAATGGACGTAACTTAGAGAATAGACGTAACGTAGAGAGATGGACGTATCGTACAGAGATGGACGTAACGTAGTGGATGAATGACGTAAAAAAATGGACGTAACATAAAGAATGGATGAGAGGTAGAGAACGGACGTAAGATGGACGTAACGTTCATCTACCTAAGACGTAACGTAGAGGGATGGACATAACATAGAGAGTTGGACGTAACGTTGAGAGATGGAAATAACGTAAAGAATGGAAGTACATAGAGAGATGAACGTAACGTAGAGGGATGAACTTAACTTAGAGATGTGAACGTAACCTTGAAGAGGTGAACGTAACATAGAGAGCTGAACGTAACATAGAAAGGTGAACGTAACATAGGGAGGTAATCGTAACATAGAGATTGACGTAAAGTAGAGATGTGGGCGTAGAGAGTTATGTATCACCGAAAGAGCTTGCCTTACGTTATTACAAGCATCATGTTGGTCCCTCTTATAAATATTTGTCCATCAGTTTGACTGCCAGTGCCATTTAATCAGAAATGAATATTAATGCCATTATGTATTCTAAAAATATTTGAAAATAAAATTAATGGGTTAATTATTTCCATACTATTTACAGTTTGTTGGATTAGTCGCATTCAAATGAACATAATAAGAAAATATCTTAACAAAAGCAACAAAAACATTAAACAATGCACACTATGGAACGCGTTTTATGACACTAATACAATACAATTTAATGTTAAGCAATATGCAACAAGAAAAAAAAAGGACAGATTATTAGGTAAGTACGAATCTATATATTATATGTCTAAACATATATTACATATCTATTAACTTTTTTGTTTGGTAGATAGATATTGAGAAGCTGGCACTGTTAAGACGACAATAACATTCAATTCAATATTATGCTCCGATAGAGTAAGTACTACTATAGCTAATCTCTCTATATAGATTTCGTTTTTAATGATTTCGTTTTGTCGCACATCTGGAAAAGTTAGCTAAATTCGTTTTTGCGAAGATATCACAATCATCATTCCTCTAGTTATATATATAGTAAAGACGCAAACAAGAGTTTCGCCACTAAGGGGGTAAGCATATACATATACATATATCGTCCTGTGTCTCACTCAATATATTCTCTGTCTGTATATTCCTCAGCTGTAGACAGTTTTCGCGCACGGAATCCAGTTGAACCAATTGAGGGGTTGTGCGTTTGTGCGAAACGCCTGAGATTCAGCTGTTTCTAGTTTCAAATAATTGTATAACTATGAATAAATCCGTGATGTATTGAATATCGATGTGTTTTTATCTATTAATCGATAAGATTTGAAATCGATAAGCTTGAAATCTGAAATAATTCATGATCAGGTTGGGAAAGTTAATGCAAGTTAATGCAAGTCGAATCTGCTAACTGAAGTTGCTCAAATAGACGCTTCAGCTTCATTGCAGGGTATCTTCGTCTTTAGCACGCTTTAATTTGCTGTGAAATCGTTTGTGCCCAAGTCTTATCGAAGCTAAGTTTCAACGCATATTACGCATACGCCGCATGGGCCATATTAACTTCCGCTGTGGGCAGCCGCAGTGTCGCTTTAAATATTTTACGATAAATCAAATTAATCAGATTTAATGCCACGCACACACACACACACACACACACACATACACTCACGTACGTACGTAGGTACACGGCGCAAGGTGTTAATCGACGTCATTTTGATATAAAAGCAAGCGATGAGAATGATATTGTATATTTTATGACCGCATATGCGATGCGTAATTAACAGCGGCAACAACAACAACAACAACAGCAACAACAACAGCAACAACAGTTGTCAGCCAGGTTAATGAGCCATCATTGATTATGCATATGAGTATGTGTGTGTGTGCCAGTCTGTGAGTGAGTGTGTGTGTGTGTGTGTGTAAAGAGTTTCATTTGCTTTTCGCACATCAAATTAAATTGTTACATATGCTAATGAAATCAACCAAAATTATGAGCAATTATGAATAGCTTAATAGGATTTGGCCACAAGCCACACACACACACACACACACACACACACACACACACACACACACACACACACACAGACACACACACACACTATAGCATATCTGGTCTGCCTTAAAGCCAAAAGTCTTTTGTTTAAAGCGCAAAGCTGAGCTAAGGCCTGCCAGTCAGTCTATCTGCCAGGCAAATAGGCTGTCGGATTGTGAAGGGGCAAGGCAGTGCAGGGGGCAGGGCAGGGCAGGGTGGGCGGCACGTTGCCAGCCAGGTAGGCAGGCAGACAAAAAACGCAGCCAGGTGTAAATTACAAACTTGCAAGATTTTTGCCCTGGCATTTCCTGCACAACACTTCCCAGCCGCTTCACTCCTCGCTCTCCGATTCTCGACTGCTTCCTTTTCTTGTTGTGCCGTTGTTTCATAACTGTAGGCGTGGCACTAACTGGCTACGTCTTGTTCTTACTTTACGTAATGCCAACAATTACGCAGCTGAATATTTTATGAGCCAAGCAGATTAATATGAATATTTTATTATCATTTTAGATTCCGTATTTCTTTCTTGGGGCTGCTTTCGCTTACTAACTGCCTCGCAGCCCCCTCAACGGCCACGCCACCCAAGCTGGCTTAGCCATTGGCTGGCTGACTGACTGGCTAGCTGGCTGGCTGGCTGGCTGACTGCCTTGGCTGGGTAGCCAAGCCAAAAACTCAAGGCGAAAGCATGTCCAAAAATATGCTTTATATGCCTTTGCAGTGTTGAGTGTTGCGTTTGCTTTTTTCCTTTCCCAGTGCCCTAATAACAGGTCCCTCTCGCATGGAGCCTAGTCGCTGCGACATTCAGTTTGAGAACAGTTTGGCAGGATCGGTTAAATGAGTAGAGCATGATTTATCTGTCTATGGACATGGATAGGAATAGGGATAAGGATAGGGATAGTGATAGTGATAGGGATAGGCATAGGGGTAGGGATAGGGATAGGAATAGGGATAAGGGTAGGGGTAGGGATATGGATATGGATATGGATATGGATATGGATATGGATATGGATATGGATATGGATATGGATATGGATATGGATATGGATATG
>NW_022046623.1:6648-23149 GCF_001654015.2 Drosophila navojoa
AGATACTAGATACTAGATACTAGATACTAGATACTAGATACTAGATACTAGATACTAGATACAAGATACAGATAAAAATATAAGTACAACATTAAAGCTACAAGCTACAGATGAAAGATAAAAGATACAAGATTCAGATACAAATACAGAGGAAAGATACAGAGACAAGAATGAAGATAGAAAATAGATGGTAAAAGATATAAGAAATTATTTTATTTGTGAATGATAATTTTCTCCATAGCTTCACAAGCAGATATCAAAGAGTCAGTCAGTCAGTCAATCAGCCAATAAATAAGTTAGTCAGAACAACGTTTTATACATATATAAACTTTGTATACACACATACATAGATACAAATACCATAGACCAATCTATTGCCCCATTGCCACAAAGTAGATCCATTGACGTTTTCTCCCGGTTGTAAGTTATTTCTGACTTTGGCTGCGCTGCCAATGGCGGCTGGAGGGGTCGTGGGGTAGGGCCGGCGGAGGCCGGTCTCGACACTTTTACTTTTTGGGCTTTGTTATCAAAAACAGAACACCGCTAGCATTGAGCGCTGTATAACGGTATGTGGTAGCAATAGCGAACATTAGTTGGGCCGACGTCGCGTCGTCTTCGTTTTGATCGTCTTCAGCCGCCATTCAAATGCAAATGGGCCCCAAGAATCGATGGGTCAATCGATGCTTTGTTTCTCGAGCCGGACAAATTTTCACTTTCCGCACTCGAATAGAAAAGAAAGCAAAAGTGAAAGAAATTGCTAAGACCCCAGACTCACGATCAAGACCCGCCGAGAGGAAGTTGAACTCGAAGCTGATCAACCTCAGCTTCCGCCTAAGATCTAACGCAATTCCCAACACTCTCACATCCATAAATACTCACTTGTATAGTCAAATCAAATGAAAATATCAAAGCTGAATTGGCTAATAGGCTTTGCCAAATAAGCCACTCGCAGGGCCGTGTTCATTGATCACTCCAATGCTCGTGCATCAGTGGCTCATTCATTTATTCAATCAGTTCATCAAGCGGAGGCCTCTGGGCGACTGGCGACTGCCGTGAAAGTCCAAGGCAAACAAAACATTTTCTTTAAGCAATACGAAACAAAAACGCAGAGCAAAGAGAGAAGAAGAGAAAAATATAGCATACACACGCAGCATTAACTAGCAGCAGGTAAACAACAAAGCAAAACAAACTAGCAACAAGACAAACAGCTGCCACATCAGCCACTTGCCACTTGCCACTTGCCACTTGCCGCAGCCCCGCCGCCCCGGCGGAAACTTCATGCAGAACCGCACAATTCACAGGCAGCGAACAGATAAGAGAACTGAAGATGCATCAACTGCAGTGCGAGCACCTGCGAGCATCTGGTGGCAGCTCGTCATCCCGTCATCCCGTCGTCTCGCCGCCTCTTGGGCGAGCTGCACGAGCGGCAGCCATGCGCCGTTCCAGCTCTGAGCGAATTGAACCAAATTCAACGGACTACAAAATATTCTTATGCAATTTTTACTGTTTAGTATTTGATTTGGTATTTTGATATACTGTTAGTGGAGTGCGTGCGGAGGCTGCGGAGCGTTGATTGTGTGGGGCTTTTTTTATGCTCGTTCAAAAAGTGAAAGGGGCATATTGGCTTTGTGCAGTGCTCGTCTAGCTGTATATCTGTCTGTCTGTTTGTCTATTTGCATTGTTAGCGACACGCTAGAGACCTGGAAGTTTTTCTCAATATCTATGACAATGTATGACCTCGTCTTTTAAACCCCACGGTTCAGATTGGGAAACACAATATTATATAAAGTTCAACAGTTAAAATCTGATAATAACTGTTCACTGTTGATCTTTTCTACGGATGGAATTGAAATAATATTTTGATTTGGTACTACTAAATACTAAATACTAATAGAAGCGCCCATTGAGGCGTGATAAATCAAATGCTTAGGGTTCATATATAGTGTTATAGACTATTTTGTAAACTATTTAAGCAATTTTTAAGGATAATTTATATTACTAAATATATTTATTTACACATAATTACTATTATTATAATTGAATTTTTTACAATTTTTTTTTTTCTGAATCCACTTTAATATGAAACTGATTAAATTTGAAATGCATTGCAGCTAGGATTAGCAAAAGCGGGTGAACAAATGACCAATTATGACGGCGACTGCAATTAACGCAGCAACATGAAAAGCATGGGAAAACCTGTTGAGAGCTGTGCTTTAATATGGAAAATGAAAAGCCAAAGACATGAACATCCACATCAACAGCGACATCGACAACGGCGGCGATTTCTAGTCAACCGAGTTAAAAATGTCGTATGTAAACGCTTTGCCTTAATACTTAATTGACATTGGTGGAAAGTTGCAGCAGCAACAAGTGCAACTGCAACAGCAGCAGCAACAACAACTGCAGCAACAAGACCCGGGCCGGCTGTTGACCGAGAGATTTGCTCGGCTAATAGCCATCGCCCGCACTCTGGCTCCAATGAAAGCAAAAGGATGGCCAGGCTCAGGAGCTGGCGCACAGGGAGGGGCGTGACGCGATTCAGTTTGTGCGCTCGGCGCAGCGGTTCGGGCCAAAACGAGTTGCGGCCAGCCAAAGCCGGCTGAAAAAAAAAAAAAAAAAAAAAATTTCACTTTTTCTCTTGGCATCTCTTTTCTTTTTAGTTTGTTTTCTTGATTTATATTTATTTATTTTCTTATATATTTATATTATATATATATAAATATCATTTAAGCCGCATGCTTTCGAGATTTCGATCAGAGAGCGTCGCTAATTAGCGTCAGGTAAGGCGCAAAATAATAACTAAATACACGTTAAGACAAACCCATTTGGCCAGTTGGCCATTTGCCACTTTTGGCCATTTATCTTGTGTGTGATTGCGTTTGCCTAATCCCCGACTTTTATACTTGTTTTATTTGTATTTTGTTTATCTCGCGTTTTCCTCTTCGTTTTTGTTTTCTTTTTCATATCCATGTGTCTGCTGCACGCAAGTTGAATGGACTGCAATGTGCAACACGCCGCGCTCAGCTTGCAATGCATTATGCGATTTACACCGCACGGCGAATTGCGAATTGCTTTGGACCCTAATTGAAAAGGTGTTGGACAGGCACTAAGACTCTCCCTCACTCTCTCTCTCTCCCATTACTATATATAATATATAATAAGCTATGTTATTATATAAGTTATAAATTATTATATATGATTATTGTATTTGTATCTATATATATTTCTTTATTTATTCTATTCTTCACTCTCTCATCTTTCTATATAATATACCAAATTGATCAAGAATTATTTAACTGCTTCTCTTTATCTGCGTCTAAATATATATCCAGAAACTACTCTTATACACATATATGTATATATTTTTTTTATCTAGAATTTGGTTTAATGTATAAGTGTGTGCGACTATACACTACTATTTTGATAATCATTATCATTATTGGCATATGGCTCATTTCTTTTTTGCTTCAAGTCACGTTTTCTTTTTTCCAGAACGAATTGTTAATCTGATTTAAGTTAAGCTGTTTCTTCTTATATTTAACTGTCTAAATATTTCTAAGCATTCATATATCTTAAGTGTTTTACTAATATACATATATTATATTATTATAATCTATATATCGTATCAATCATATAAAATCAATAATGAGCTACACAAAATACCCCCCAAGCACACTAACTTGCAGAGGCAAGTTCAGTCAAAGTTCGAATACCCTGTAAATTACGAGTATGGCTGTACCTACTAATTATTTGTACAACATTTCTGAGCCTAGGCTTGCCTAAATCAAGTCAAAAATCGTAATGTCAATAACACTAAAATCCAAATTCATATTGCGCTCTGCCTCAATCTGGTCACGTTTGAGGCGTCTTTATCACAGCCAAGTTATAAAAGCTTTCAGCTGTCGAAATAAACTACAACTGAATAGATATACATATACACATACATATATACATATATATCATATATATTCACATACATATATAGTGTTATAATCATTGTATCATTAATCTAAGCGTGCCACCACCGCACATCCATGAACAATCTGTTCAGCTCCACTTCAAAGTATCTTAATTAAGAAATTTTTATTAGCTTTTCTTTCTTATCGGCGCTCAGGTTTTTATCTGCGTATTTTGCATTTGAAAGTTTTTGCTTGGAGAAATTCCCTTTGGCGCCGTTATCTGGCGTATAATAATAATTATTATCTAGCAGTTGCCAAAACAAACAAAAAAAGAGAGAAATAAAATAATATTAAATTATATTCTGTAAGCTTGAGTTTACTTCTAGGGCATTTCCGCAACATCGTTTGCCACAGCTATCTCAAATGTGGCAATAACTGCAACAACAACAACAGCAACAACGAAAGAAAAATAATTAAAGTAAGTATTTCACGTCTATGTCTAGAGAAATAATCGCTAAGACCACGCCGAGTGCCTTGTGGCAGATGGCAGGTGGCAAGTGGCAGGTGGCAGGTGGCGGCAGGTGGTAATGGCGGGTGGTTAGCCACGGCGGCTACAGCCAGGCAACAGGCGTGTGCAACACCGAAACAAAATACGATTTAATGCGCTTTTCGAATTCTACAGCGCCGCGCTCTGATCACATCAGTAAACATGGATATGGATAGCTGCCCGTTTATATATACATATGTATATAGAGTAGGTACTCTGAAATCGTATATGGTATTACAATTACTATAATGATACGATTTCTAAGGTATTGCAGATGTTATATAGATGAGGCAAAGCTATCGACACGATATATCCATATGTTTGTGTGCAGAGATATGTACGTATATAGTTAAAAGAGATTAGGCTTTGGAGAGTTGGGTATCATGGTAACAACATTCTCTCAGTTATTTATAGATAGATACTATCTTGTGTAAATTATTGTATTACTTGTTATGACCCCAGACGTGGGCTAATTAAAGCTTATAGACAACATGGATCTGTTATCAGATGGCAGACGATCAACTACTGTCATAATATACCATAGTGTTGATACTGATTCTAAGAACTACAAATGTAACTACAGATCTAATAGCTTGCTTGTTTATTTTATTATATATTCGAATTAGAAACGGATTTCATATTAGAAAATTTGCTTGAATTTCGCCCAATTATGAATAAAAAATCACTTATCTTTCTCTCCCTGAGTATAGTGCAATTATCACAGCTTGTGGCTCAATCAAATATGGTTAAGAGAAATGCCTAATTGTATATCCAAATCCCAGTCAGACACGCCCTAGAAACTATTGGGCATCATTTTAATTGGATTATAACAAAATAACTTTCACTTTAATAAAGCAAAATAAAAGAAGTTCTGATAGATCATCGCACAAATTATTTGTAGATCACGTCTTGATCTGCATATGACAATACTTTCTAATGCCACAAATGAACCAAAGCTTAAACAAATATATACATACATATATGTAAAACATATGCATACATATACAATTTATGTAAATGTTGTTTATAATCAGCAATAATTGTTTGTGAAATCAAATCAATCGATGTATTGCCAATATTTAATTAAAGCCTTGGCATACATTGTAATCAAGTTAATTTCATGTATGTATTTCTAAATATTTTGTAATTCACCTATTTTTGTATTAGCTCTCAACTTGCATACTCCAAATGTAATCGAAATGCAACTTACTCAGAATATTTGCGTTATCCAAGAAGATGCAAGAGATAAGCTCACAAAATACTGTACATCGCGTAAGCATAACACACACACACACGCGCACTATCTCTCGCACATGCACACACACGCTTACACATACATTGATATGCGTGCATGAATAGCACAAGCTTTACAAATATCGAAAACGTTTGATCCGCGACTTTTGCAATGAATACGAAGGAAAAAAAAACAACAAAAACAACAAACAAACAAAAATAATAACAATAACGTATAGTACCAGTGGGGATATGCACGCCTAACTAACACAATTGATGCAACATTTTGAGGCAACGGTTAATTTGTGTTAACTGTTTGTTGCTGCCGGCAAGAATCGCTTTTGAAAGAGAGACGCGCGCGCGGCACGTGCTTTGCGAACAATGGTCGACGCTTGTTTAAGTCTTGAATCTTTTAGTCTGCGGTCGGCGAGTCTTCGTTTTCGACTTCGAGTTCGACTTCGACTCTGACTCCAGCTTTGGCCACCGGTCGCCAAAGAAATGTAAAAGCCGCCGCAGCCGCTGCCGCTGTTGCCGTCGCTGCTTCTGCTGCTGCTGTTGCTTTCAGCGCTCAAAGCGTCAGCGTCGTAGCAGCAGGCGTGAAAGCTCGAAAGCTTCTGCTCGTTTGTTTACATTGAATATTTGTTGTTATTATTGTTTAGGCTACTTTGGAATTACATGTGTATGTGTGTGTGTGTGTGTGTTGTGGTGGTTGTAATGCGTCGATGCGCTTTTTGCACACTGCTGGGCTTTTTCTGGCTTCTGCTCGCTCTCTTTTTTACGTTTTTCGAAATTTTGTTGATCTTAAATTATGCCCCATACCCTATGTAATTAGCGTATGGGATATATGAATAGAAACATAAATTTGCATGTATGAAAAATAATGTTATAAGGATGGAAATATGTTATAAGGATGGAAAATATATTTAAACTGAATTAGGGTTTTCTTCAAGCTAAGACTTTTGCTATATCTAAATATTTTTATTCTGCATTTAGCCATACTCATAAGATTTACAAGTTTTGGCCTTCGGTGAAATCTCTTTGATTTCCCTCAAATATTTCCATGATATAAGCCTACTCATAATCATTAATATTAGATGCACTTCTAGCAAGCAGCTAAACAGGGTATCTGCCGGCCAACCACTGTTCGACTCAAGCACTCTTACTTGTTCAGCTAACTTTATTCAATCGAGTTTATGTTTTTTTTTTATTTTTGAATGCTTTTTATAGCCAGAGCCGCGTCATGCGCTTCTAGGCAGCTGGGCAGCTGTTTAGCTACCATTGTTTGGCTGCTTGTCTAACGGAACAAGCGTTTCTTCTTCTTCTCTTAGCCATGCTAAAGATACATATTCCATTTACATAAATACCAATAAGCATTTATGCATATGACTAAACCTATTTTCTATGCACTTCCAATATCCCTTTCATCAACTGAATTAGGTCTTTTGCAATTGAACGCGAGTTCAGTTCGACTCGGTGCGGTTCATTTGAGTTCAGTTGACTTTATAGTTGGTTAGTTGGTCTTTATTTTCTATTTATATGCAATCAGATAACTAATTGTTAATTGCAATTGGAAACTATTTCGTAAAGCACTTCATTAGCAACTGCATTATAGCCAATTATCATTATCTTTGATGATCATGCTAATAATAATCAAACTCTTGATTGAGCACCTTGGAAATAGCTTCCAAATTATAGACTTTTGCGGCAAGGTCATTGAAAGTAGCTTTAAATTTATATGATATATGTATATCGTCTATACATGTATGTAGATATGCCTATGATGATTATATCATAAGGCTATTATGAGAGCAATCTGGGAATTACTCTCACTTAAAGATAGAACTTCAAGTAGGCTTTTGTAAGGCTATGGGCTAAGAGCTACACTTCCGAATTTTGTAACTATACTTTTATAAAAAAATAAATATTGTGTGGGTACAGAATATCAAAAATTTATTGTTTTGGCATTTGTTTTGTGAAGAAAGTCTCGCCCAATATTGCCCAATCAATCTGCAAAGCCTTCGAAAGGGTAAGGTATTTTTATTTATTATGGAGTTCCATTAATTTTATAGCCCAGTGCTAATCTATTCCCGCGGTAACTACTATCTCGGTTTTTACGTTTGGTTAAGCCATTTCGGTTTATACAAAATAGGCATATTAAAAAATTGCGGATGCATTCCCAGTATTTTAATTACACAATAGACAGTTCTTTCTAGAGGTAAGAACGAAAGAGACAGAGAGAGGTGTGTGCCAACCGAGCATACACATTAGCCTCTCTCTCTCTCTCTCTCTCTTTCCCCCTCTTTCTCTTTGATGCCCATCAAGTGCTGCCTCGCTGTCAACTTCGCTCGAATTGCGAATTTCGAATATAGAACTTTACAACACTAGAAGACTGCCCTATGCAATTTGCCACTGGCTCGTCCCTGTGTACCACTGCTGCTTTCAGTCTTTCACTACGTAATGTTACTTAACAGTTCTTACGGCTAATGTTATGCTAACATTCGTCACCCTGTTAAATTTGCAAACATAAGCCAGAGTATTGTATATTCGGCATATAAAAATGTATTTACATATGTATGGTGTATAACCTACCTGATAGCACTTGCTGCTGCCAGATTGGGCGGGTGTAGCCTGGTGGCGCCTCCAAAGCGCTGTGGATGATGATGTGGATGTGGATGTGGGTGTGGCTGATGCAGCAGCTGCTGTGCACTGAAGTCGAGCTCATTGTCGAGTAGGCCGTAGCTGTTGTTGTTGTTATTGTTGTTACGATTGCTGCAGCTAAGCCGACTCGCATGGGAGCCGCGCTCCGAGTTGCACTTGGAGCCGCAGAGCGAATTGTCGCAGAAGCGACAGCACTTATTGTAGCTGAACGTGGAAGTGCAGAGCGTACAGAAGGAGTCCAGCTGTGATTCGGCATGATCGTCATCGAGATCATCGCCATCCATGTCTGCGTCGTCGGCGTCGTCGCCATCTGCATCCACCTCAGCGTCAGTGTCCATGTGCAGCTTGTGGCAACGCAGCTTCAGCGTGTGCGCACTGCTGCTCTGATCCTCCGATCCATCCGAGCAGAAATTATATCTGTCGCTCTCCGTGTCCTCAGCAAGGCTGCTACCCGCACTGCCCTCCGCCCGCTGAGGCGACAGCCCGAAGCTGCTCAGCGGGCAGGAGGGGTAGCGCGTCAGGGGAAACTGTCGGATATTGTACTTGCTGGTCATCGATAGGTTCTCGTTGAAGTATATGACATTGGAGGTGCCGTTCGGCTCCAGCTCCAGCTCGCGCTCTCGCTCCCTCGCTCTGCTGATGCTCAGGTCGTGATATTTACGCAAGAAGGCTGCATTGCAGTCGGCTGCTGTATATTCGTGAAGCTTCTTCGGCTTCTGTACGGGATGATGTGACGAATAGAGTTGCTGCTGCTGCTGCTGCTGCGACTGCTGATGTTGCTGCTGTTGTTGTGGTCCATTGCTCTTATTGTTATTGCCATTTCCATTGCCATGGTTGCTGTTGTTGTTGTTATTCTCGCCGACAGATATTCCGCCGGACCGCAGAAGATCGAACAAGCGCTGCTTGAGATCGCGCATTGCGTAGGCATGGGCGCGTTACCTAGCTGACTGTCTGCAATAATAGATGAATCATAACAATATTAGTACTTCATTTACAATAATAATAAATATTAATTCATACGTTAGGTAAAGTATATTTTGTATATTTTTACGCGGCTATTTTTAAGAAAGCAAAAGCTTTTCAAGTGTCATAGCAAAGAGCTTGTGTGCGTTAGCAACGATATGAGCGCTACCACACAAATTCCATACGATATATCTGACCAAACCACAATCAGTGCTCAATGCGGACTCGTGATGTAGCAGTCAGCTTGCAATCGTTAGCGCGCACATGTTGGGCAGCCATATGGATTTACCAAATTGAGTAAATACTTGCGTGTTATCGATTGGTAAATTTCTGCACCAAAACATTTAACAAAATTTATACGCGAAACCTAAACAATCGCCATTTCTTCAAAAACCCTGAGCTGAGAGTAAATACTGCACAATAAATCAAAATTCGAGCAAGCTAACTTTCTGCCGTGCCGCATTTACAGATACAACAATATGAGTACACAGCGCGGCAACGCGACTCGCACACGTGCACAAAAACACAAAAATCGTCATGTATTTAAAAACGATTTGCATGACAAAACACCACAGCAGATGCGCCTCAACAAAATGCATGTGTCGACCGTATGCCAGCGCTGCAAGGAAGTCATTGAGTGGAAGATCAAGTACAAGAAGTACAAGCCCCTCACGCAGGCCAAGACGTGCGCCCGCTGTCAACAGCGGACTGTCCGCAAGGCGTACCATGTCATCTGCAAGGATTGCGCCGTCAAGGATCATGTGTGTGCCAAGTGTCTGAAGAGTGCCGACGAGGTGGAAATTGAGGCGCCACAGCCGACGCCGCAGGAAGAGCAGCAGCTGCAAGTCGAAATGGACAGATTAATCAAATCGTTCTCAGAGCGCAAGCGACGCGCCTTTCTACGCTTCATGGAGAAGGGGCGCAAACAGGAAGCCCAAGAGCCACTCGACGAGGAGGAGCGTGAAGCTCAAGAGAAGGCAACACGGGTTAGGCATACACGCGAAGAGCTGCTAGAGAAGATCAAACAGCTGAATCTCGCCGAAGAAGACGACGATTATGGCGAAGATGATGACGAAGACGAGGAGGGGGAATCTGATCGCGGCTCAGAGGAAAGCAGCAGTGAAGAGGATAGCGAGGAAGAGCCGCAAAAAGCGAAAACTATAGTAAAGAAGTAACGTTCAACTGCCTTAACGCTGTGCATTTAGAGTATAGTAAACAAATTTTTTTTGTATATACATACAAATAAATATAAAATTAATTAAAAATTTAGCTCATATTTTTCATAAAAATGTAATTTAAATTGCAGTTTGTTGGCCGCACGAAAAGCTTAAAAAGTTTTAATATACGGCGAAGTTGAGTTTATTCACGAAATTAGCGAAAGCTATAATCGATTAAATGTAATCGATTTCAGTCGTTCACAAGCTGATTGCTACAGCATTCAGTTCTAGCCGGCAGTAGCGATTCCCATCTTAGCAAATTTGCAATTTGTATATTTTGACAGGAGCATCGAAGGATAAATAAGTACGGCAAGGCTTGCAAAATGACAAATAAAAAGCCGAAGACCGGCCGAGCTCGCCGGAACAAGACCAAATCAAAGAACGACGTCGGAGAAGTCGGACAGTCACTTCTGGCACAGACACCAAAGTCTAAGACCAAACAGAAAAAAAAATTAAAAACGGACAAAACTAACGATCTCGACCAACAAAAGCTGACATTAGAACAGATACATTGTCTGCATCAGATTGTGCTCGATTTTTTAAAAGGAAACGAACCGTGCCAAGAAATATTTGGTTTAAGCAATATGGAGCGTAAAGAGGTTCATAATTTTGCTAGACAGCAAGGCGTCAAAACGCGCAGCCGTAGCCAAGACGGCGACCGTGTGCTAACACTCAGCCGCAGCGAAAGCAACCGAATGAGTACGTTCCTCGGCGATGTCAGGCTGTCCGTATCTTTGCAATTCGGCAGTGTTCTTAACAAGGCACTAAGTGAACTGGGCCGCCGCAGAACAGTGCCCATTCAGCCGAAACGTTGCAGCCAGTCGCTCATCCAAAATGGAGGTCTGCTGGGCATGCCGCTCGTGCCTCCATTTCCGCGCTGCACTAATGCAACGCTGACCGCCGAACGCAAGGAGCTGCCTATATACACAAAGCGCCAGCGTATTTTCCAACTGCTTGAGATGTCGCAGGTAAGTGAGACTTCCATGACAATCAACAGCCCATGGCCACATCTCTCCTGTCACGTTCAATTGGCTTTTAGGTACTTATTGTTAACGGCGCCACAGGCTCCGGCAAGTCGACCCAACTGCCACAGTATCTGCTCGAGGATGCGGCAGTCATGAAAAAACCAGTGCGCATTGTGGTCAGCCAGCCGCGTCGCATTGCCGCCATCAGTGTGTCCGGGCGCATTGCCGAAGAACGCGGCGAGGTGGTCGGCGAAACCGTGGGCTATATTATACGAATGGAGAGTAAGTATTGCAGTAGTCCAACCGACCCGACCCCGCCCCATCTCACCATCTCATCTGCTCTGCAGGCAGGTACAGCAATAATACTGCGCTGGCACTGACCACTAGTGGGTGCCTGCTGCGCACCCTGGCCATGCAAGGGCCCGAGTTCTTTGAAAACACAACACATCTGGTTATTGATGAGGTCCACGACCGCGATCTGGACACAGACTTCCTACTACTAGCAATTAAGTTGGAGCTCGAGCGTAACAAGTCGCTCAAAGTGATATTGATGTCGGCCACCATGGATCTGTTGGCCTTGTCCAAATACTTTGATGATGCACCCGTCCTTAATGTGGAGGGTCGTAGCTTCAATGTGCGCGTCTATTCGCTGGAGGATATACTGCACATTACTGGCTACTTGACTCCGCAGATGAAGTGTCTGCTGGGCGATCGCAAGAATCTTGATGGCGAGCAGCTGATGCGCACCTATGCCCTGGCTCACAAAAACAACGAGCAGGATATTGACAACTCGTTGATAGTGTCGTTGTTGCAGGTGCTGCTGCTCATGGGCAAGAAGGGCGCCGTTATTGTCTACTTGCCTGGCTACCAGGACATGATCAAATTGATGGATATGGTTCATTCGTCTCTGCCTAAGAACATGATCAAGGTTATGCTACTGCACAGCCAGGTCGACAGCCAGAGGCAGAAAGATGTCTTTCGTGAATATACAAACGTCCAGCTCAAGGTGGTGCTCAGCACCAACATTGGCCAGACCTCGATCACCATAAGCGATCTGCTGTATGTGGTCGATACGGGTCGCGTCAAGATGAAGACCTACGACCCATCGACAGGCGCCTCACATCTGGCCTGCACCTGGATATCCCAGGCGGACGCACAGCAGCGCACCGGACGTGCCGGCAGGCGTAAAGATGGCATTTGCTATCGTCTGTATAGCAACGCTCAGTTCCAGTCCTTCAGTTCCTTCACCGTGCCGGAGATATTGCGCCATACTCTCGACGAGGTCTGTCTCTTGGCCAAGATGGCAGCCCCGACCAAGCCAATCGAAGAGTTCCTATCCCAGGCTCTGGATCGTCCGCAGTCCACCGCCATTATTAAGTCGTGCGCCAAGCTGAAGCTCTTGGGCGTGCTGCGCGACGTGGACGAGAGCGTCACTCAACTGGGCCGTATCATAGCCGAGCTGCCGCTGGATGTGCAGCTGGCCAAGTGCATGGTCTATGGCATCTACTACCAATGCATGGGCAGCCTGAGCATCATTACCGCCTACTACTCGGTGCGTGATCCGTTTGTGCTGCCCAGCGATCGCTCCGGACGCACCGAGCAGCGCAAGTCGCGCGACTTCTTTAGCATTGAACCGTGCAGCGATTCGATTGGGATCCTTCAGCTATATCATGCCTACATGTCCGCCGACAGAAAGGGCGGCCACGAAATGGACAGATTCTGCGAGAGGAACTGCCTCTGCCGCAAATCCATGGATAATTTCGTCGCAGCTGTGCAGAGCCTACGCCTCACTCTGATGCGCATATTCAACTTCCCGAACATGCGCATGACCACCAGGTATGACAACAACCTAAACATGGTACGCCTTGCCCTGACAGCTGGCCTCTACCCGCGCATCGCCCACGTCGAACATTCGAAACACCCCCATCTAGTCGAGGAGTTTGATCTGCGTGTCCAGATCTCCCGCAACTCTACCTTGCTGCCCTGTTTCTCAAGGCGCCCCAAGAGCACCATGAACGAATGGGTCGTTTACGTGGAGAAGACACGTTCAGCCGGCTTCGTCTCGCACATTGAGCATGCCACGCTGATCAGCACCCTCATGGTGGCGCTGCAATGCGGCAAGACGGTCAAACTGGAGCAACATGTGCCGGAACTGTGTTTCTATGAGGACGAAACGTACAATAAAGTGGAACAAAGCATCCTGCGCCTGGACTCCTGGGTGCGCATTCGCCTCTCAACTGAGCTGGGCTCCAATCTGATCAGGCTGCGCTCCCACATTGCCCAGGAGTTTGATGAAATGATCTCCTCCCGCACCATGGTGCCCTCGCGCTGTCCATCCGTCGACTATGTCCAGAAACTGCTGGACCTCGACGCCGACCTGTCGGGCCTAACCGCCACAGACATTGAGTTTTACTGAGAAGACCAGAGTTTTTCCTTTAAAAATTTCCATTTTAATCTAAGTGTCGAGGATGCCAAACAACTTTGACATGGTGACTTTTGTCGCCATGACTGCATTCTCGAAAATTCTGTAAAATCAAAAGACTATCAACATAACCACAAAACGAATTCAATGTCCCAAATAGCCCTGAACCTCACTACAGCCACTGCAAGTCCCATCTTGAATTGTCAACATCCACGTGAATCGATTCATCAAATGAAGTCTATATGAAAATATGTACGCATACAGATATGCATGTTGACATTCCGAATGTATTTGTATGTCTTAATATATTTCATTTCAATCATATATGTATCTATGTACACATGTTACATAATATTACAACTAACCTGAAAATTGACTTAGTCATACCGGCAAGTCTCTTCACACTCACACTCACACTCACGCTACTATTTACAATGTACAATGCAAATATCAAATATTGATGAAAATGTGAAGCAGTATTAACATGCGGCAATCGTATGACCCAACTAATTGTGAAGAACTTGTGCATATCTCTAATTCGAATTGTAATGTTTAACATAAATAATCTTCTCCAAAGACTGCTGTGAATGCTAAAACAAAAAACAAAAAAAGAAAAAAAAAAAAAAAAAACTAGATATAAATACTCATGTACTTGAAGTTTACGCATTTTGCTAAGCTCGTTAATGCTCAACGATGGAGAGCGAAGAAGACGGATGGAGAGAGAAAGAGAAGGAAACATACTTTGGTATGTAAGGAAGGCTATGAACACAAAAATACATTATTTTAAATATGTATCATGAATGTGAATAAAAATAAGTTGGCTTTGCTAAATGAACGAATTGATTGATTGATTGACGTTCAGCTCAATCAGCTGAAAGTCTAGATGTAAGTTGTTGACCAAATAAATTTATATATTATATAAATAATATTATATATTATATAAATATAAAATAGTATAAACAACATAAAAGCTTTTAGCAAATTATAAGATAGTTTAGTAAATCTATTGACTGATATTATTAAGATACTGTAGAGGACAAGAGACATAAAGAGAGAGAGAGAGAGAGGATGTAATGAAGGCCTTAAATGTTAATAGAGCTATCAATGTATATACTAGATACGTATGTAAGTACTCTATGATATACTCGTTGATCATCTTAGGTAGTGCTGAAATAAATATTTGATCTTACAGAGAGAAACTGTCGAGGATGCCTAATTGTTAAATATATTTATATAAAATAACATAAAAAAGAGAGAGATAGAGATAGAGAGAGAAAGAGAGAGAGAATGTAAATATATATATAAAAAAATATGCATATATGAGAGGGCTCACTTCACTGATGGATGGTAATCTTAGCTGCGATGAATACCTGATATCCTATAGAGAGAGGATAAGCTGATAAATATATATGAACATATTTGTATATGTATGTATATAAGATATTGATTGATCAGCTTATTGACTAATGAACATGAGCAATGAGGGATCTTCTAGAGGAAGCCCAGCTTAACCTGGCTTACGACTGTCGCTACACTACAATGGAAAATGTTGTTGATGTTTTGGCTGCAGTCGCTGCTCTGGCTGTGCGTGGCATGAAATATGCCAGCACTTTAATTGCTGGGTGAAAAGATGTGTGCCACAAGTGCATGGAATGCAGCTGCCACTAAGTCAGCGTCAGTGTCTGCCTCGGCGTCACAGTCACAGCCACAGCCGCAGTCAGTGTCAGTGTCAAACCTGGCGGCGGCGCCCTGTTCGGCGACGGCTCCTTCGTTAGCCCATTGTGGCAATGTTGGGGCAATTTTCATGTTTCTCCGCGACTTGCTGGGGGAGGGGGTGAATCGCGGCAGCAGGCCCAGCCCCCTGGGCCAAGTGCGACCCATTGAGGCGCAACAGAGCAGCAAGCAGCAGCAGCAGCAACAACAGTTTGTAATTGCATAGGCAACGTTGTTGTTGGCGCATGCGCGCAGTCAATAAACCTGAGCAGCCTCGTTGCTGTTGTTGTTTGGGGCTGTTGCTGCTGGTGTTGCGCCCCTCCGCTCTCTAACAATGGCAGCCAGGCCAATTTGGTCTGATGAAAAAGACAACGTGCCACAAGCGACAGAGGCAACAGAGGCAACAACGGCAACAAATGCAGCAAAGAAAGTGAAATTAATTTGTTACTTGTCTCCGAGTTCAGCCTGTCTAACTGTCTCTGTTGTTGTTGTTGTTGGTGTTGCTGCTGCTGCTGTTGTTGTTGTTTGCTGAAGTACCTTTCAATTATAAGCCAAGTTTTCCAAGTACCTACACGCATTGCTCTAGAAATTACATACATACATATGTATATGACCAATCGCCATTGTCGATTAGTTCCATTATTAGTTCCACTCGCTTATTTTGCAGCTGCTCAATTTCGAGCTGGTTCAGCTGTAGCACACTTCGAGATGAACTTGGTACGATAACCAATACAGTTTATAATCGACATGATATGGAAATACGTTTACATCATTCGTTTGTTTGTAATTTAATTACAAAATACATTCCAAATTCAAGACGAACATCCAGATGATCCGCCAAAGTTTAAGGAACTTAATATATATATATATATATATATATATAT
>NW_022046625.1:2688-23035 GCF_001654015.2 Drosophila navojoa
TATATATATATATATATATATATATATATATATATATATATATATATGAGCACAAATACATATATATATATATATGAGCACAAATACATTTATATATATTCATGATTGGAATTGAATCCATCATAAATCAATCATCATTTGAATGCAGCCCCAGTGCAGAGAAAACCAATTATAGTTGGGAAAATTGCTGATCAGATGGGAACTGAGGAAAAACTCATTTCAATGGAAAAGCTTTTCATTTGTTTTTGATTACGTTTTCAAATGCCATCTATGTCCATTTATAATATATAGAAAAATTATTGAAATGCTTTAAGCTTAAGTCTAAATATTGACTAGATTGAGCGATTCGTTAAAAATTGTTGAATATTTTCAATTGCCTCTTAGGCATAGATCTACCATTCGAGTCGAGTAATCCTAACCCTCAGTCATTATAAAATGACAACTCTATATATATATTTCTTCATAAAGATATTATTGATACATTAAAGATCTGTTGATATATAGCTAGTTTCCACAGTTGACTTCTTGGTCTTGGTATTTAAAAATACTAAATTTAGTCCCCCCGAACCCATTTTTCTTTTAATATACCCTAAAGCCATTCACAAATAATACACCATACATATATCAAAGTCAATTTAGCCTTCTCAGCTCTTCGTCTGTCCTTTTGTTTATTTCTACGTATATCTGAACGCTTCGATCTCAGGATCTATAAGAGCAAAAGACTTGAAATTTTTGTTGTAGCTGCCTGTATGGTATGGGTATATGGAGTTTGTTTGAAAAACTCGATAACTATTTTTCTCTTAATATTAACCATTAAAAAGTTTGTTGAAAATCAGCTACAAAATTATATTTCCTGGAGTCTCCAATATAAATTCATGTGATCTTCATATAATTCTGAATAAAGTGAAAAATGATTGACTTATCAGTTCTTAGAAGTTCCCAGGGGAACTCCTAGTAGAGTACTGAAAACTTCTTCAAGCGTATTATTACCTATTAGGAAATATTTATCATTTATTGATGCTGCATCAATGTAGAGAGAAACTAATGAAAGAAAACTCATTCAATTCACAAAATCAAATTTAATTGAAGCAAGATAGTTTAAAGTACAATTCTAGGTATTTTGTAAGCTACGGCTTGAATTGGGAAACTATTTTCGAATAGTCGCTCAGCTCTCGACACTTGATTCGCTCTGAGTCGAAGAAGGAAAGGAAAGCAAATCAAAGGAGCCTACGTAAGGATTCAAGCCTTGATTCAATCAAGCATGTTGTGCAGTGAAAATAGGAACTGGAAATTGGATGGTTACCAGGGCTACCAATTGTCAAATGGATTTCCTTGCCTTGGCCAGCTGCAAATATGATTTGCCTTTTACTTTTCATCGTTAGCTCGGAACCATCCGGGTAGCTGGGCAGTGGTAGGGGCAGCGATAGGGCCAGCGGTAGGGGCAGGGGGTAGGGGCCGTAAGGCACTTTAAGTTAGTCAAGTTGTAGTCAAAGGTAAACAGCTGGGATGATGATGGGGGCGTAACGGGGCCGACATCCGCCTCTCGCTGCCCTCCTCTGGGAACGGGCGGTTGCGTGGGCAGCCGGCCGGTGCTCATTCGGGGCGTGTTCCTCGTTGCTTGACACAATTCCGAGTACGCCAGCACATTCTCCACAGCAGCTGTGTATGTGTATGTATGTGTGTGTGTGTGTGTCCTGAGCTCAGGATATGCGTAGTGCATTCCCCAACCCACTCCAGCGCCCCACACACCCTCTCGGCCAACGCTCTGCTAGGAGCTGCTCTAATTTCCAGCTGAACGAAAAAGTCTCCAGTGGGGTGCCACGGCTAAACTCTACACAGCCCGTCCCCTACACAGCGAGAGCTTTGAGCTTTTGTGCCCGTGCGGAGTTGCATTGACTTTGCTGCACCACCCCACCGAGACCCGAGCCGAGCACCGCCTTGCCTGCGGGCTGATTATGTATGCAGCTCAGCTTTTGGCTTAGATAAGACGCAGAGCACGCAAAAAAAAAAGGAAGCTGGCATGAAGTGAACTCTACTGACCCACCCAATCACCTAGCGCCCCACAGTTGCCCAAACTGTTTGAGTGGTTGAGTGGTTGCGTTGCTCGGCTTTCAGCGGCACACGAACCTCGCATAATTTCATTATTTATTTTAATTAATTGAAATTGTTCAAAAAGCATTCGACATCCCTTCGGCCACTACCAAGCACCGCCCCTCCAGCTGACCCGTTCCTTAATTGCAATTGAAGGCCCACCGCCTCCTGTGATCCGCTTTGCCCCGGGCCCAAGCGATAAACGGATTTCAAATGAACTTTTCTATCCAATTATAAAGTGAAATATAGCTATGTGTATATAGCTATAAATATGTATGTGTATATATATATATATGTATGTATATATAATATGAATATTCTAGGATATACTGCATCATGTGTGGCCTGTAGAATGGGTCTTAAAGGGGGTGAGGGAGGTAGGGTAAGAGGAGCTGATAAAAGTTTTATTGGAGAGGAGGCCTTTAGTATGTCATACATTATGTATGCGATGTAAATGATGTACATACATACATATGTTATGTATATGGTATAAATGATGTAGACAAGGTGTATGATGATGTATGATATGTATGTGTGCATGATATATGTACATACATATGTATGTATATGTGATGCAAGCGAAATGAATGTGATGTAATGTAAATATATGTATGAATGTATGTATGAATACATGTCTAAATGAATGTATAAATGTGTGAATGTATGAGTGCATGAGTGAATGTATGACATATAAATGAATGAATGAATGAATGAATGCATGAACGTATGAATGTATGAATTTACGAATTTATAAGTGTATGAATGTATGAATCTATGAATGTATATATGACTATATGAATGTATGAATTAATGAATGTCTGAATGTATGCGTATATGAATGTAAAAATGTATATATGACTATATAAATGTATGAATGTATGAATACATGAATATATGCACGCATGAACGTATGTATGAATGTGTGAATGTATAAATGCATGAATGCCTGTATGTATGAATGTATATATGACTGTATAAATGTATAAATTAATGAATATATGACTATATGAATGTATGAATGTATATTTGACTATATGAATGTATGACTATATATGTGAATGTATGCATGTATGCATGTATGAATGTATATATGACTATATGAATGTATGAATACATGAATGTGTGAATAAATGAATGTATGGCTATATGAATGTATGAATATGTATAAACGCATATGTGAATATATGTATAAATGAATTTATAAATTAATGTATGAAAGTATGTGTAGGTGATTGTATGAATGAATGCATTCGAATGCAAGTCATTTATGTATGTATGTATGTGACATATGTTTATGTATGTATGAATTTACGTGTAGATGTATATAATTAAATTGAAGTCTCACTATGAGATTTTCATCAGCGATTATCATTGTAAAGGAAAGATTTTATAGATCTCTTTTTAGCTCGCTATCTCTGTCTTCCATCTCACTCTCTCACAGCCCCTCTCCCATCCCATCTCTCTCTCTGTTGAGTGTTTTCGCCTCTCTCTCTCTCTGTTTCTTACTCTCGCGCTTCTTCTTTGCATCTTTCATTTGTCTTCCTCGCATTTCCTACTCCATCATTCATTCCACTCTCTCCTCCGATTACCTCTATCCGCCCTTTAGTCTCGTTTTTGCACCTGAATTGCTGTCTACTTGAATTGCAGCTGCAATCAGAAACGGGAAATTCTTTGCACCGAGCGAAGCAGCGCAAAGAAAAAACTTTCGCTTGTATGGAAAAAGTGAGCTTTAACGATTCCACTGGGCTAACGCTAACGATCCCGTTATGCATGCAAATTGCACTGTTGCGGCTGCCACTGGCAGACTCCGGCCGTATTATCTGGCCGACCATTAATTAGTGCCAACTACAGCACAGTGCAAGGCAACAGCTGAAGCGCCATCTGATGAGCTTTGTGCGTGTGTGTGTGCGTGTGTACTTTCAATTATAATCAAGCGCTGATGCGGTCACACTGCAATTGAGATGGCGCCATATTAGAAGACTGTTCATGTGTGTGCGTGTGTGCGTGTCAGCAATTACACAGATTATATATGTATATATGTATGCGTGGTCCAATGATAGCAGACCAAGTGCGTATGTGGGTGGGAGTGAGATGGAGAGAGAGAGATCGCATGCCCATATATAAATATGCATGCGTGTGTCTATCATTCTCTCTCTCTCGTGCTCTCTCTGTCGCTCACTCTCTGTGTGCTTTTGGTACATTGTAAATTATCTAAATGCATTTGCAAACACACAAATGAAATCGAGTTGTGCTTTGGAGACTTGGCCCAGTTGCAGTCGGCAGCATTGCGGCGCAGCTTTGCCTTTGGCCTGTGTAGAGTTGTAGCAGCTGAAAGCTGTGCGCAGAGCTTGGAGCTTTACGGGGCGCTGCCGTGTAGGTGCTGCTGCTGCTGCTGCTGCTGCTGCTCGCATTGTTGTAGTTCTTTTACCGTTTGTTTGTGTTCTTGTTTTTGCTTCTTCTTCTTCCTCTTCTTCGTTTGGCTCGCGTTGAAGCGCAACTCTCAACACAGGATACGTTGCGGCCGCAGCTGCTGCTGCTGCTGCTGCTGCTGCTGCTGACGTCGCTGCCAGTGCTGCTGCCGTTGTTTTGGTGGGCTCGCTGCGCTCTCTCTCTCAATCAGTACGAGTCAAGCAGTCTTCGGCGTATCCAGCAAACGCGGTTCTTTTTTAAGCGCGTTTTGTATTATTCTACTCATATAATTTATCATTTGCGTCGCTATATGATTTCTCCTTGTTTCCGTAGTACACAAACAAACTAAAAAAACAAAAACAACAACAACAACAAAAAATTAAAAACAAAGACAACTAACTGCAACAACTACAGAGAAAGTAAACAAACAACAGCAGAGACTAAGCAAAGAACCGTCGAGCAAAACAAAAGCGAAAATCGAAAACCGAAAGAACTGAAAGCAGCAAGAGGAAGCAACAACTTCTAACGGCAACTTCTCTGATTCAAGAGCTCAAGAAGAGACGTGCGCTCGCTGTGGCCGCCATTGTCCCGTTGCCAACGCCAGCGTCAACGTCAGCGTCGCAGTCGCTGTCGCAGTCGCAGTCGCCGTTGTTTTAGTACGTTTCAAGCCGTTCCCAAGACCGGAAAACTTGACAGATCGTTCATAAAAATATATGTGAAGAAAGTCTAGTTACAGTTACGTCCATGGTGTGTGTGGGTGTGTGTGTGTGTGTGAGTGTGCCTTGACTGAGAATAGATATTAAGTAGTCCAACTTTTGACCCACTAACAAAAAGCACGCCTAGAGAGCTCAAGCCATATCTGTGCAACGATATTTATAGATCGTACAAGTGATCTATAGTATATACATATATACACCGTAGAATTGGGCATAAACATATTATATATATTTTTTTCAGGATCTAAATTAAAATTCAAAACAATAAAGTTGCAATCGGGCCTTACCGACTGCAGAATACTTATTCACGGCTCAAAGGTTATCATATGAGTTTTCCGATTTGCCACGCCCCCAATTGGCATATTTTTTAAACATATACAGCGTTACCCGATTTGCCACGCCCCCTAATGTTTGTAGACCTATTCGTCAAATCCTCTTTACCATCTCTATATATCTTAGTGGGCGGATCAAGAAAATCTACACACCTTAATTCGAGGGCTTACACGGGTATACGTTCCAAATATTGAGTCTCTAGATTCATTACTGTGAATGAGTTTAAGAGAGCTTCTTTGTAAAAAAAAAAATTATTCATAGCGAAATTAAAGTTTTGGAAATGCCCCATATTCATCTATTCTCTTCCATCTACTCCTTTTTTTTTAGAATATTGCTAATATATTTACTCCTATATCATTTCAGATAATTGAAAGTCTTTAACCGAAAGTCTGCAATCAGCAATCAACAACAACAAAATTAAATAAATATCAAGAAAAAAATATAAAATATATATACATATATATAAATATAAACAATTTTATGAAATTTTGAACTTTAATACAGAAGAAAATAAAGCGTGAATTAAAAAATAAAAGTAAGAAGCGGTTCCAATACATTTACCACGATTTATTTGTGCTAAAATTTTTTTAATGTGAGCGAGAAAAAACGAAGGGAATTAGAGCAAAGGAAAAGCAATTGTAGAATCGAAATATAAAAAAAAACTTTGTGAAAATATAAAAAAACAAACAACATTTTTTTTACTGTAATTTTTTTTTAAGTGTGCATATAGCTAGGTGTTAGCTATATAGATCGTATAATTGATTAGGAATTATACAAATAGTGTTGTGGGTTGTTACATCTGTGCTCAAGTGAGAAAAGGAGGCCGAAAAAGAAGCAGAAAAGAGACCAGGAAGGAAACAGCAAGAAGAGAGCGAAGCAAGGTAAGAGGAAGTCTGAAAAGTAGGAGAGATTGAGATAAAACGGAAAAGAAAAGAAGGCTACAAAAGACGAAAACCAGAGAAAAAAAGGAGAGAAAGAAGAAGCCAAGAGACGAATAGAGGCGAAAGAAAATCTAAAAAGATAGGTAGAGAAAAAGTGGAAGGAAGAGATACGAAAATAAGAGGCAAACAAAAATAAAATAGAACGAATAGAAGGCTAAAGAAAAACCAAAGCAGACCACGATAATTTAGCGAAAAGTGGAGAACGCAAAATCGAAAAAGGCGCAAGAAAAAGTAGAAAACCAAGCAAAAGGATAACAAAAAGAAGTAAGAAGTAAAACACAAAAAAAAAAGCGTAAACGAGACGATTTCTAGGCGATTTGGACACGATATACCACATGGTTTTTTTAAACAGAATTTACAGGACGCGCACTACGCAGGCAAAAGTCTAGATACATCTAAACATAAAAACATATATATGTATACATATATTAATATTATATACATAAAAAACAAAACATAATTTAGAGCAAACCAAAAACACCAAATAACATAAAATCTATATAATACGAGTAAAATATATTTACATTTCAAATACAAGAAAATAAAAAAGACTTGAAATTCTTAAAGAAATTAATATTTATACAAAAAAAGAAAAATAATAAAAAAAGTTAATGAACAAAATTTAAAACAAAGACAGAAACAGTAAAAAAATTAAAAAAAAACCAACGGACTTCCAACGATTTCAAAATACGACGAATTATTTTTAGAGCCCAATTAAAAATAATAAACATTTTCGGTTAACAATAACAACACCAACAACAATAGCAGCAACAAAAACTTGCCAAAACTAAGAGAAAAAAAATAGAATATTAAATAAAAGAAAATTTTAAACAAAAAAAAAAACGAAACAAATAAAAAACTTTTCATCCAAGAAAGACAACAGCGAGCTACAAGAATTTACACAGAAAGCAGAGAGATTGACTAAGGAGCGAAAGCAAGAGCTAACTAGAAAGAGACAACTAGCGAGTAAGCAGAGTGAGACAGCGAGACAGAGACAGAGACAGACGCATAGAGAAAGAACAGAGAAGCGAGCGATCTGCTGCTAAGTGATATTTTAAACCACAAAATATCAGTTAAGGACAACAATTTATAAGGTATGTAAATGATGAAATTAAATCAAATACAATATATATATTCTATATATATATACTAGGTGTATGTATGCGTATATATAGTCTTATATGTATACATATAAATATTTATAAAATATATGTGAGCTTGATTCCTCTTAAAGTTGGATGTTTAGTCATAACAAAAAATTTAGCCCGAATTTTTCTTAGACATATCTAGTATCTATTAGATAGATATAGTTTTTGATTGTTAAAATCATTTGCATAAGATTTAACTATAGCTCTATAGGTCTTATAGATCTAAGAGCTCTATAGCTCTTATTTTATATACAAAAGAATAAAATATTTTATTTGCAGTTTGGCTTAAATTTCAAGAATATCAAAAATATATACAAAAGAAAAAAAAATGTATATATGGACTAACTCTAAAATCTGAAGACTCTAGCGCCCGATTTAACTGAATAACTGCAAATCGTTCTAGGTTTTAATAGTTATTAATCGAATAGTTATCGATTAGTCGATAACAAACTAGATGTGCTCAAGCTATAAAGAGAGAAATCGCATGCCTCTAGCTTGGCGAGATGGACGGATTGACGGCTAGAAGGACGGTTAGAGGGGCAGACGGACAGACGAACAGACGGACGGATAAGCGAAAGGACAGAATGATAAACGGATGGACAGACGGACGGATAGACGGTTGGACAGGCGGGTGGACACGCAGACGGACAGGCAGGTGGACGGATGGACATACGAAAAGACAGATATAAGCATGGACACGACTAGAAGGACTTAATATACTGATAATGCCTATATCAATCGTTCTTCTGCAGTATTACACAAATCGTAATCAAAGTTAGGATTATCAATCCGTCCAACATAGATAAGCATAGATTAAAAGTAAATTTCAGAGCGAACTCTATACTCTAAGCGGATTTCAAATTCAAAAGTTTCTAGACTTAAATCTAGATTGCCAAACATTGACATGAATAAACACGCACACGCAAATAGTCAATAAATTTTCATTTGACGAACATACAATGATTAGGGATAGATTCAATATTTGGCCCTCGCCTCTCGTTCTGCAGCTGTGAAAAGTTTTGCCATGATGGGCTGGCAGGACAAAGGGTTCAATTGCATTTTCTCCCCCCACTCTCTTTCTCTCTCTCACTCTCCCTGCATCTCGCTTGCTCTCTCTGTTAGCTCTGTCTCTTTCATTGAATGCCATCTGGCTATCGCAGTCGCACCCACAGCACACAGCATTTGGTTATTGTTGGCATATTTACACTTCAGCTCATTCAGGAAAGCAATTTATGCATTAATTGTAATCGTCGATTGCATTGTTCATCATGATGAAGTTGTTGGAGCCAGGGGTTGGCCTTGGCATGGTACCTTCTCGGTCCCAAATGGGCCCAGACCATACGCATAGTAGTGTAAATCAAATATTCCCCCCAATATTGTGCAAGACAATGCAATTTGATCGATTCTCGAATGGCTGGCAAAATAATTGAGTGACATTTGCTAAAAATAATGTAATTATCGGTAATTCGTAATTTCGCTGCGGTGCCTAATGGACGTATTACCCATTTACTAAATCAATTATTAACGCAATTGTCGAGCTCCAATTTGATTTAATTGCAGACGAGAGCTATCTAGTTGTCGGGTTAGCTTCATTTCTAAGCTCTAATGAACCGGTTCAAGTGAACTTTCTGTACGTTTGTAGTACTTGAATATATTATTTTAAACTGATAGGAATTATTTCCTTTGACATCAATTATTTTCATTGATAATTTATGTGAGCTGAACTAGTTCAATTGGACAATGCACCAGTCGGGCCCTCAAAAAACATATTTGATTTCTTGATTAAGGAACCAATTACTCAATCTATAAGTTTGTAACTGTTAATCAAACGGTTCAATGAGGATGGGCTCGGTAGGATGTATTAAAAAAGATTCGATTTCTTTTGTAAGTAATTTCGTTAATAAATTGACTGGAAAGTTTTGTGCTGGGCCTAGGCCAGTTCAATTGGGCAATGAACCAGATTAAGATTGCTTTTGTGGGCCTTCTAAAAACATATCAGACTTCTTGTTCAAGGAAGCAATTAGTCAATCGATAAGTTTTGTAACTGAGCTGAGCTAATGAGCCGGTTCGATGAGGAAATATTTAGTAGGATCTGGTTTCCTTTGCCAACCAGATGATAGTAGCTGTCAGTAACTCATTGCTAGGACTGATCCAATGCAATTGAGTGCCGATTGTTTCGAATGATTTAGATTTCGATGTATGCGAAAGTAGAGTTCTGCTTCCATTTAATCTATCTGAAGTTTTACTAGTTATTCTTTCTATTTCGCTGAGATTCTAATCCTTTCATGGAATGGTTATATATAAGATGAAGCTATCTTACATACATTATCACTAAGATAATACACTCTACTTTGGTTCAGCTCAGCTCGATTCCAATCGGTCTGTTTCGGCTCTTTTATATAATAGGAAGTTGAATTCGTCTTTGTACTGTTTCTAGCTAGATCCTGTAACATTTAAAACTTAGAGGTCTAACAATAATAGTTACATCAGCTCCAATTGCTATATATGACCTAGCCGGTTCGCTTCATTCCGGTCCAGCTCGCAATGAGTGTGGAGTGCAATAGAAAAGTGTTTTCTTTCTGGTCACAAAACGATTTAACGGGCAACGCCTAAAAGCAGGCAGCATACATATTTCAACAGAAGAAACAAACCGAATCGAAAAGGCAGATAGAGAGAGAGAGAGAACGAGAGGTAGAGAAAGACAGGGCGGAAGACACATACAAAGAGAGAGAGAGAGAGAGGGGGAGAGCCTGCAAGGCAAACAAAATCAATTATTTAAATGTAGCTCGGGTAAAGTTCAGAGTTCAATGCGATGCATTGCTGCCATTTCGACTTTGGTCAAGTTGAGCAACAGACAGAGCAGCTCAACCTAGCCACGCCCCCACAGCTGTTGGCATCAAATTAAAAATGAAATGAAATGCGATTTCTCAGCTCTTCAGCAACAGCAACAGAAATATATAAATATATAGAGATATTATTATATATGCATTATATACACATTACAAATATATATATATGTATATGTATATTTATATGATGTATGCAGCTGCCCCTATTTGTGGCACGCTATATACTTGCAGCCGCTTCGTTGCAGCATCCAAAAAACTGCACAGAACGAACTTGCCAGAGCAACGGCGCCTGCTCTTTTGTTGCAAAACTCTATATAAATCTTGTCTTTGTGTGCGTGTACACACACACACACACACACACACACAGAGATACACAGCATAAGTGGCTGAAAGCTCTTGCAGTTTTCTTGCGACTCTCGCGCCCTGCTTCCAATTGGACATAGTGTTAACTGCCTACAATAGACAGCTGCAATCAAGGCAGCAGCAATCTGCACCACTCCGCACCACCCTGCACCACTTACTCAGGCACTCACTTAGTGCTGCTCTGCTCCAGCTCCAACTTGAACCTGTGGAAAAATGTGAATTCCAGAGCAAACTCAAATCACTTCCTAATAATGTATCTGAAAGTAAATGTATCTTAAAGATACAAATGCAACTTAATTAAAAGTTTGCGACGTTTTCAATGCATCTATAGCTAAGCGCACTTTGAGTATTTTCCCAGTGGTAATTAGCCCAGGTAAAAGCGGATTACAGGAAAAGTATCTTAAAGATACAAAGCGGACGGAAAGATGCTTAAAGTATCTGTGTGCATGAGTCCACCTAGCTGCGCATAAGCAGCTTTGCCAGCGAAGGATACTAACTATCTTTGAGCTGCCATTTGAATCACAAATAAGCAACGCTTCATTGGCATAGCAAAGCGTAGCAAAAGCATCTCGATGTGCGCACATTGAATTCCAAGTATTTGCCGGGGCAACTTTAACTAGTTCAGCAGCATTGAAATGTATCTCAAAGTAAGCAACAGTATACAGAGTATCTGATTAAGTATTTAAGCTTGGTACATTGAGACTCATATGTATATGTATCTATACTGACCTAAACTAGTTTATCTATAAGATGCTCACTTCGTTATATCGATAATATAATAACATCAGAAACTGTCCAACATCTATCGTAAATGTACAGACTATCGATAACTTCTCAAATCTATAATTGCTTAGTGCTCATAGCTGATCGATAACATATCGACAGTTTGGTCCAGCTACAACTTTCTTTGCTCCATCGAAAGGTTGCCGCTTATGAATAGCTTATTACGTATTACTCATTCAAATTCATGGAAATTCACGGTGTCTCTAGTTCTCTCAACTCTATCGAATAGTCATATTTATTCAATAGTTTATCGTATCGCTAACTCCATCATATCTTTCAAATAGACATAGTCTATCTATGCCATATATGGTTACCTATGTATATCTTTAGTTTTCGCAGCTCTATTGAATATCGGCAGTTTATCGATAGCTTATGGTATCACTCATTTATATGTATCGAAAAGTAATCGATATAAAATCTATACGATAATGATACTAAAACTTCGCTGTGTATATCTATAACTTTCGCAGCTCTATTGACTACCTGCAGTTTATCGATAATTTATCGTATTACTCATTTATATGTGTCGATAAATTATCGATATATCTATATATGTATCGATGATGATTGTACTGATACTATTTCTTTCAGCTCTGTTGAGTAGGTATAGCTAATCCATCATATATCTTGAATTGGTATAGTCTATCGATGACATATCGATGGTCTAAGCTATCCAGCTAGTTCAATGTATCTATAGCATACTTAACCCATCGATATGTTCTGGAATCTCATATCTCACTCGACTATGGTATCTATAACACATCTATAACAGACATCATTCATCGATAGATTCCGATATCTCACTAGCCTATCGTATCTATAACCAGTTTAGCTACTATGTTAAAACTCTAATATGTATCGCATCTTTAAGTCGATTAAGTGTCATATAGCTTATCTTATTGATAGCTTATCCCAATGATTACATTCTTAAGGGATAGATATGTTGAATTGATGAATACTTCCATAATCGTTTCAACATGCCCATTGCCTCCATCAGTTCCATTAGCGTCTAAGTGAAGTGCTTAAACCAATAAATATGTCAACTAAATACTACTCTACAGAGTTTCTTCCCACAAATGGCCTTAAATTATTATCTGGGCAAAGACGTTCGCACAAATGGAAAATCGCAGCTAGATTTGCTTCTCAGAAAGCATTTGCTTTGCAGCTGAGTGTTTGTTCGCTCTCTGTGTGTATGTGAGTGCGTTTCCATGTGTGTGTGTGTGTGTGTGTGTGTGTGTGTGCGTGTGTTTTCCAGCAGCTTTTCATTCAGCATTTGTGTAAAGTTGGAAAATGCTTTAGATGAAGAAAGACAGAAATTGTTGCCTGCATCGTTTTCCGGGTGGTTGGGCGGTGGCTCCGGTGGTGGCTGCCGTGGGGTGGTTGTGCTGTAAATGTTATTATGAACTTTTCTTCTTCTGCTACTGCTGCTGCTGCTGCTGCTTCTTCTTCTTCTCAGCGTTTTCTTGACAAGCGCCGAGCAAACAGAATTAAGCTCGTGCATAAGAAATTGAATTTGAAAAAGAGTTATTTAATTTTTTTCCCATTTAATTTTCTTTCTGTTTTTTCGGTTTTGTTCCTTTGTTTTCCCTCATTATTTGTCTCTTTTTTGGGAGCTTATTTATGTATATATATTTTGTTGCCTGCCTCTTTCGTTCGTCTGCCGGGCCTCTCATCGAAATAATTGCCATTGAAATTTAATGAGTTTCTGTCCGAGAGCCCAAATTGCATTTCCTCAAATGAAAATGCCTCATTTAAGTCGAGGCGAATTCATTTTCGAGTTTATTATTCTCATGTTCCTTTTGCTTTCACTTCCCATTTGTATTTCTTGCGTTGACTTTTATTTCACATTTCTATTTGAGCGAAGCAAAAACTTTTCTGCCCAACATTTGGTGCTTGAACAACTTGAGAATTCCAAATGGAACGTAAAAAACTTGAAAGAACTCGCTAAACTTGGTCTGATTGTTTGTCTTTCAATAATGTTGAATGTTTATGTGATGGATTCGGACTTGAATGGCAATACATATATATAGAGGCTACATATACTTATATTGATGGGGCCAGAGCCCCTATGTTTGATATATACATAATTTTATAATTGCCATTTCAATTGAATTTTCGACCAAGTTACTTGAATACTTATTATGCGCGTGCATGCAGAGCATATTAGCTTTTCTGTTATCTCTATATAGCCGAGGATGTGACAGTCTGAAGCTTAGCTTATTAGCTTTACTTTATGTAAGTTCGACTTCAGTCATATATCGAGATCTTGTCGAAAAATGGATCTTTGGGCCATGTTCCATCAGAGTAACTATGTATTTAGAAGTATTGAAGTTAGATTCAGCATCTTTAGTATCAGATTTAACTGATATATGGATGGGAAATAGGTAGGATACTCATATGGACCTTAGTTTTCAATTAGTATTAGTTAGCTTTAAAGCTGTATAGCTATATAAAGGCTTACCAAATACTTGAAACCTCAAATTAGCAATGATTCTACGTTCGATGGCTCTATTACAGTGCTCATTTAAACTATCGATAACAGACAGTTATCGAAATATTCAATCAGTTATGCCATGGCCACTTAAGTTGGTTTGAATATGTTCATAAAATTGATATGCGTTTCAAATGTTTGTTAAATCAGGCTAAAAGTAATTACGTCAAATCAAACACACACACACACACAAGCATAGTGAATAGCTGTAATTGCAAAATTTTATTGGTTTTGCGATTGAAATTGAATTTCATTTTGATTATTTGCATTTGATTGCGATTGGGGATTTGGCAATTTCACTAATACTCGAAGAGACGCGCACATGCGGCCGGGGCATCCATCAAATGCACTCAAATCGAGCAACATCGAATGGGGCCACCACGCCCACTTCCGACCGCCTCGCCGGCTTCTAGCCGCAAACAAAACTTTCTCTCTCTCTCTCTCTCTCACTCTCCTCGGTCTCTCTGCTTCTTTTTGTGATGCCACAGACAAAAATAATATTGGAAATTGGATATTGGATATTGGGATATTGCATTTCACATTCCGCACTTGATTTGATGATATATATCTCTATATATGCTATAGTTGTATATATGTATATATGTACATATATAAATTTGTTGGCAAATTGGGCTTTCCTTTTGAAGTTTTCTATTCATTTTGGCCGGCAAATGAAAATCAATATGACGCATGCGCTCGCAGTGCTCCAACGTTTTCCCAATCCTCAATCAGTTGGGTGTGCGAGTGTGTGTGTGGGTGTGTGTGTGTGGGTGTGTGTGTGTGTGTGTTCCGGAGACACACAATTATATGATACAACGGACACGATTGGAATGCCAATGCAGACTTTTACACAAACTGCAATCACAATTGCGCGACTCAATTTCAACATATGTTTAATTAGTGGGAGAATATGTTAAACTGATACTGTTAAGTTTGAGAGATCGCATGTGCTTCAAACCATCACGAAATGTCAAATAGATGAACCATCATATAGCATGATAGAGTGTGAGCTCAGATTGTTCTAGACTCGTTATGCTCTCTAGAATATGTTATGTTAAAGAACAGCTGTTAAGTTAAGCCACTGTGAGGTAACAGAGTAGTTCCTAGATGCCTTAAAGATGTTAACCAGATTCTGTTAAGTGTATACATTTTGAGTAAACTAGCTGTTAAGTCAGAGATGTTAGCCTGAGGCTGTTGAACGTTTAAAGCTCTGAAAACTTAATCCGATGTCCGACTCAGAAGATATACTTCTACTCTCTCTTTCTTTCCCTGCTTCTCCCATTTTAAGTCCGCAGCCAAGGGATATATGACTGGAATATATTTAAAATGAAATTTCTGCATTGTTTTTCGTTTGTTTCCCTCTTTGCTTTTAATTGTCAGCTCGTTTGCTTGGCAACCTGATTGAATTGCCTTTCACGTCCACTCGAGGCGGCTAATGCTCGCAATGAGTCAAGAAAGGCGAAACAAAACAGAGTGCCAGAGCTAAAGAGAAATAAACTTTTTTAATTAATTGTTTAGCACTTCATCTGCTCCGGAAACTTTGCAAAAAAAGTTTCCAAATGGAGAAATTTTACAACGATTTTTCGACTTTACTTGGTAAAACTCTTTAATGCTTGATGCTCTTTCATTTCGTGTGAACTTGGAAAAGTTTCATTAGGTATTAGGTATGTGTTCTATTGAGAAGAGTATAGTATATGATAAGAAATATACATAAACATAGTTGGAATGTATCAAGTTCAAGTATCAAGGAATAGAGGTAGTACAACTATACTAAAGAGAGGAATTAGCATAGTACACATCTGTATATAGAGCAGAGTAGAGTTTGTATAGGTATACTATATATGTATGTATGCATATCGATGTATAGCACAATAGAGTAGTGTAGTGGTATCTATAGACACCGGCATGGGAATACTGGTATTTGTAGATCTATAATAGTAGCTCATATCAGTAATATATATATATAGAAAAGTAATTCACATTGTAATATATATATTCAACATATGAAATGAATGCCTAACTCTATATATCATTCTCACATGTGAGATCTACATAGATATAGAGATATAAGAGAAAAATGGATCAACCTTTGCCATATACACATATTTTGTTCAATCCCTTCACTACCTATCGATACCATATCAAATGGGCTGACCATACTCAGACTCCATGGCACTGCTGCTGTTATATACATATTGCAAGGGGTATTTCATGTCTACTTTCCCTATTTTTGTTTTGTTTTAGAGTCTATGTACCGTACCTAGGTACTTTATTGTATTTATTTTTTACCGTACCAGTACATGACGTTGCCGACAGTTGGAGTTACATGGCATACGATATTCTAAGCCGAATTTGTGAATTGTGCCGCCTGGTGCTGCCCCTGTCAGCGCTCAGAGTCTGGCACGTGCCCCGCCCACTGGCCGTGTACTTTCTGCTGGCCAAGGGGCTGTTGTGGCTGCAGTCCGGATGCTCTGTCCATTTCAATTAACGTGCGCTGCCCGCTCTCGAGTGCTGCTTGAATTTTGAATTTTTGCAGGCATTGTTGTTGGGCTCTCGTTGCTCACGATGTTGTTGTTTGTCAGTTTATACATTTTTGATGTTTATAAAAAACGAGAGAGAGGATGAGAGAGGGAGAAGGAGAGATGGAGAGAGAGAGCAAAGCAAAGCCAAAGCATTGACTCGGTCTTTCAGCTGTCTGAATGCACTACACAATGCCGTACTCAATGGAAGTAAACCCAAATCATTCGGCGTAAGACCTTAGAAAAAATAGAACGTAGAGCTTTAGTCACTATATTATACTCGCTCGAGGCTGATTAGCAAAGAGAGGAAATGATCTGGGCTAACTTTAAGCGAATTTTAAATGAAATTTGCCAGCCAAGCAAGAGCTATACTACTTGCGATAGTTTTAATGTAAGCGATAGTTGAATTTAGAGATATAGGAGGTTTTTTGTTAGCTATGAAATCTGGGCAGAGAGTTAAAAAATGTTTACAAAGATTAAATGGAGTCTGCTTAATTAAGTCTTATATGATTGTTCGGAATGATCTATAATGACATAAGTGTAGGTTAACTAAAAAACACATCTCAAAGCTCTTTTTGGTTTCATTGAAGTCCTTTATACTATTGCACTTCATTTGATCAGCTATTATGTCGAATATGGGCAACCTTGTAGGGCTGCCAGATGGAGCCGTCGAATATGGGCAGCTCTGTAGTTCTATCTAATCCTAAGATCTACTAACTACTAAAGCTATATCTGACTATATATGCATACGTCTATTTGATATGAAGAATCAGTTTCTTAGCTTCTCTAATCTCAAGTCTCTAGTTACGATAGATTCGTAGGACCTTCAAGCAAACCAATATGCTCGCAATACTCATTTGTGAGCGAGCATTGGAAAAAAAAACAAGTCTTTGGCTAATGCCACTGGCAGCAGCTTTGGCTATGGATTTGCATGTTGCTGTTTGTACTCCGTCTCCTGCTCCTCCTCCAGCCTCTGCTGCTGCTGCTGCTGCTGCTGATGGTGGTTGTAAGGGCTGGTGGTTGGGCGGGTTTTTGGTGGTTATGTGGCTGCACTTTGGGTCCAGTGGTTGCTGTCGCGCAGGTAATGAAAGTTGCCAGTTTGGCTGGGCTTTCGGTGGTGCCACCGCCGCCGCCGCCGTCGCCGCGGCGACTGCTGGATGCTGCTCTGGGTGGTTGGGGTAGTTTGGGTGGCTTGGCTGGCTTGGCTGGCCTGGGTGGGTTCGATGTTGGTTAAAAAACTTGTTTTCATTGCATCAAAAGTGCACTTCAATTGCATTTAATTAAATAAAAGCAAAAGCTGAACAAAAACCCTTTCGCTACAACTCAAATAAAGCACACACATTCCTGCTTCTTCTTCTTCTTCTTTCATTTAATTCATTTTTGTTTGTTTCGTTTTGCAACACTGCAACTTTTAGCTAATCAAAGAAGGCTGTAGAAAAACTTGTGCAAAGCGAAAAACATTCTGAGTATACAAACTTGAAATGCCAAGTGGAGAGACAGCTGGTAGAATGAGCTCGACTTGCATATACCCTATGCGCCGTATAGAGCATATATTGGGTGAAGTAAGGGACTGATGTGTGACTGAAGCTCTTTAAAAAGTAAACCTGATCCGAAAACATCTATAGCATGCCAAAGATACCCTTTAAAATTTGGTATCCAATTCAGGCAGAAAAACAAAACCAATATACTCATTACACTTTGTTGAATGAGTATAGAAATAAATACAAGCTCGACGTATTTTTATAGGCTAGCCACGTTTTCATAGAGTTTGCTTACTTTGACTACCTTTCTTTTATATTTTAATATTTGATTTAGGGAAGGCTTACATTGTGTGCTTAGAGCTTGCAGTATTCATATAGGGTATGTTCCTTGTCACGTATTTCTTTGAAGTAAACGTTTTCCTCTACAGTAAGCTCCAGTTGATAATTTGGTATTGCTATGTAAATGACTCTACTCTACTCTATACTTAAAGAGGTACATAAGAAAGTGTATTACAGCTTTTACTAAGCATCTCAAAGGCTGTAAATTATTATTATATTAAGATTCGTTTAGAGTCTTCCCGTTTAGGTAATACCCTGTAAACAGCTTGCTTGTCATTAGCTTACATGACAGTTTCATATTGAACTATGAATCCTAGGGCTTAAAATTGATTTTCATGCTCAAATTCAGCTTTCATATGTACGCTTTCATTACAGAATAGCCTAAGATAACTCAAAGTGGCAGTGTTCTTTTGGGAAATACACTGTAAAATATTGAGAACAACGAAATTTGAATAAACAATAAGCTTAGATCCATTAATAGTCTTCCCGTTTAGTTTATACTCTGTAGACAGTTTTCTATTATATTTTAAGAAATTTGCTTCTCATTAACTTACATGACAGTTTCATATTGAGCTATGTTTTGGATAGTTTGGTGCTCTATGCAGATCTGACAGTCTGTCTGCATTAAATCTATAAATAATACTGCCACATTTTCATGCATTGCCCAACAGTCCAACAGTTTAAAATGTCATTTCATATATATGTATCTCCACTTGAATATTTCCTACTTGATTATACGCTTTAAAGTCCACTTTAAGGGTGCAACAACCCTTTGGTCTTGTTTGTTTCTGGCTCTTTCTTTCTACTTCTTCACCTAGAGCAACTTTGTCAAAATAACTTGCCCGAAACTTTGCCTGAACTCTTGAGCGCTCTTCCCCTACCCCAGCACTTGTGTCACTAAATATAACCTTCTTTAAATAGTCGCCAACACCCGAAATTTCCCAAAAATTTCTCGCCCAACCCTCGCGACGTTCAATAAATGTTAATGTGCAATTTTTGGAAGTTATTTCTGCTGATGGCAGGTACATTCTATGGATTTGTATGTGTGTGTGTGTGTACACATATTACTATCACTGATGTCGCCTTGTTGTGCCGCACACACACACACACACACACACACACACGTGCTGCAATTTATGAAAGCCGAAAAAAAAGCGCAAACAAAAACACATGAAATAGCATTTTATGAGCTAACGAAATAACAAAAGCCGGTTCCATGTACGAGTGTGTGTGTGTGTGTGTGTGTGTGTTTGTGGAGCTTACACACACACAGGCGCACCCTGCCGGCTGCCACGTCGACAGCACATAAAAATGCAATGAGCCAACGTTTTTTTTTTTCCCTAGCTCTATGTTGTTGTTCGCTTGTTGTTATTGTTATTGTTGTTGTTGTTGTTGTTATTGTTGTTGTTGCTCCTTTTTTGCTTTCTGCCGCAAATTCAATTTCCGCACATTGTGCGCAGCTCCCCAAAACGAAAAGCCAAGCAGAAAAACTTTCAACCCACCCGCAGCTTCAGTCCACCCAAACCACCCAGCCACAACACACAGTTGACTGCGCGCTCTCTCTCTCTCTCTCTCTGTGTGTCTCACTCCCTCTCCCTGTGAGTGACATGCGCAGCTCTCTCTCTCTCTCTCGCTCTCTCTCTGTGTGAGCTTTGCTTCCTGGCCAGGATGCGAGCGAAATTGTGTGGCGCGAGGATTGCGCAATCTATGGAAATCAAAACAACGCCCCACAAATACACATAAACACATGTACACACACACACACATACACACACATGGAGAGAACATGAATGAAACGAAGAGCGAGCAGCCGTGGGCGTTGACAGGAGTGGGGCAGCTGTATGTGTGTGTGTGTGTGTGTGTGTGTGTGTGTGTGTGTGTGTG
>NW_022046627.1:0-22999 GCF_001654015.2 Drosophila navojoa
TATAAGAGCTAGAGACTTGAAATTTTGTTTCCTAGGTCCGTGTATATCACGCGCATATCAAGTTTATCACTAAAAATCTTACTTGTTTTGTATTGATCTTTATTCTTCTGAGCCTGGTCTTATATACCCAGACTCCTGCATATTTTCAACCCTTAAATCTAATGTAACTATTGCTGAGTGCGTAAGGCTCTGGGCATTGGGCTATTATATTCTATTATATTATACTATATTAGCTACTATCCTAACGTTGAGTTCGTAGGGCTTAGCGCTCGTCTCTTACGTAATATGACTCTGGCGTTGCAAGGGTTGGTCTTCAATTGTCTATTTATACGGTCCGTATATGTGACCCTTATCGGAGGCATGTATACAATCTTCATATATTCATATGGTCATGCCTGAACACTTATAATATAATATGTCAAATTGGAATAAATTGGCGTAGCGTAAATATTTAGTTGCATTACGTCGCGTATACGCAATTATATTTAATGTGCAGCATTACGTATACGCAGCGTATGACCATTAATGCAAGTGGATGTAGATGTTGGTGTGTGTGTGTATAGGTGTGTGTGTGAATAGGTGTATGTGTGTGTGTGTAGGTGCAAGTGTGTGTGTGTGTGTGTGTGTGTGTGTAGGTGTGTGTATGTGTGTGTGTGTGTATGTGATTGTAATTGTAGGTGCGTGTCTCTAGAGAGTCTAGAATTTAGTATCCATAGGGTATGTGTGCATGTGTCTGCAGTGCATGTGTGTGTGTACAGGTGTGTGTACAGGTGTGAGTGTGCGTGTGTGTATGTGTGTGAAGTGTACGTCTCTTCACCTCCAGACTGCATGTGTGAGTGTATGTAGATGTGTGTCCCTATAGAGAGTCTAAAGCAGAGTATCTCTAGTGTCACTATCTCTAGAGAATATGTGTGTATCTGCCAGCGTGTGCGTATGCGTGTGTGTCGCTAGAGCGTCTAGTGTGCGTCTCCTTGGGCAGAGTCATTGAAACGGCAACAACACGCAATCGCAATGCAAATAGATTCGGCCTTAGGATGGGCAGGAATGGGGGAGCATTGGGAAGGCAAGGCAACGAAGGAAAGGCCCAAGGCGTCCACTTGGCCAATGCCACGTTGCCACATGGGCTGGGCGTTGCGACACACGTGAGCGCGAAAGGGTAGACACGAGGGCTCGTCCGGCTGCCAGCTGACGGCCAGCAGGAGGCGCTGTGAACCCGCTCAGCTGTGCGCTGTGCGCTTGGCGCTGAGTGGGCCAGGCCTCCAGAACTTTGACGAAATTAATAAAATATGCTACAATAAACATGAGCGACAGCCGGCCGCGGCCCAAACAGTTAGAGCCGGTCCCAGCCAAGCGCCAGTCAAGCTAGCTAGCAAGCCAACAAGCCAGCCAGCCATCAGCCCCAAGCGATTGCTAGAATAGTGAATCTTTGTTTTGCTTCGAGCAGGCGACAGCGAATCCATTTGAGGCGGAAGACTATGCCGGTGGCATAGCTGGACAGGCGACGATCTTAACTGGTCAATCAAACGAATCACATCAACAGCTAACATATATCTATATATATAGAGAGAGAGAGAGAGAGAGAGCTATTGGGCGTAACTGAGGAAATGCGTCAGCACATCAAGTTGCAGCTGCTTGGCACGCTGCTGTTTAGCGCGCTGCTGGGCTATCTGGGCTCCTCGGTGGCCTTGGCGAAGCCAACGCTGTCGTTTAGCCTGCCGCACGGCCTGCAGGGATTCCCCTCGTTTCAGTCGTTCACCCAGCAGATCATCGAGCAGCGCAGCTTGCGTCAAATGAAGACGTACAGGTGAGTGGATTCATTAGTAATCCGAGAGCGTGTCGCGTCGATAGGCGTTTCACTCAACACTAGTCACGTCCTCGGCCATAATTGTAATGCCCGTCGGGGCTGGCCCGCTCACACTCCCTCACTCTCCCTCTCTCTGTCTCTCCCGTGCAGTGGAAAGCGCGTTAGCAACGATTCGCTGATTATGATATACTATCACGATCTGACCATAGCCGTCACTGAGCTGGGCCCACAGAAGCTGCTGCTCGGCTGCGAGCTGATCGAGATCTAGTAAGTAGAGCTCTACAACGAGAGAGAGAGACGGCACTCGTCGCTCACCTCTGCTCGTCTCTTGCAGCAACGAGAAGGAGGGCAAGATGCTGCTCGATGGCCTCGCCCAGTACAATCGACCGCTGGAGATCAAGTTCGAGGAGATGCTCAAGCTGATGGATCAGTGCGAGCACGTCGACAAGTTGAGCTACGCCTCCAGGCTCAAGTACAAGTCCAGCGACCAAGGCACCGAGCGCAGCAGCGGCAGCGAGTCGAGTGCTAGCGCGTCGGCCAATGGCAGTGCCGGTGGTGCAGCGGGTCAGGATGGCGTCACGCTCAAGCTGGCCGCGAACATCTTTCCGCGCAGCCCCTTCTCGCTGCTAAGCGGCATCATACCAGGTAAGCGCTGCGAACTAACGAGTTGTTGAGCTAACGAGTGGATGAGCTAACGAGTGGATGAGCTAACGAGTCGATGAGCTAACGAGTGGATGACCTACTGATATAACTGGCGAACCAGGCTTTGGTCATCACCTTATAAAGGTGTTTGTTTCTCGTCGAGTTAGTAACTCGTTGATTTTACTACTCGTTGCTAGTTAACACACTCGTTACTTATAGATCTATACTAATTTCCATCTGGTTCTACAATACTTTGCTTATATTATCGACTAAAGATGCTGGTAAATCTAGTTTCTTCTCATTTAAGTCACTCGTCAGTTTGGTTCTCGTTAGTTTAGTTACTCGTCGATTACGTAAATCATTTGTGTTCTTGTTTCTCGTTAGTTAAGATACTCATTCACTATGTAAATCGTTGACCTAGTTGCTTTTTGAGTTACTTGTTGGCTTTACGCTGCTTTATTTAGCTACTCGTTAGCTCAGCTACTCGTCAGTTTTGCTCAGTTGAATAATTCACCAATTTGCCTACTCGTCAGTTTGCTCATTAGCATATCTAACTCATCAATTTGACTCTAGAATGTTTAGCTTTTCGTTAGTTCAGTCACTCGTCACTTCAACTACTCGTCAGTTTGGTTATCGTTGGTTTAGGTACTCGTTGATTAAGTGATTCGTTAGCTTAGCAGCTTCTGAGTAACTCGTCGGCTTTGCTCGGCTCTGTTTAGCTACTCCTTAGCTTAGCTACTCGTCAGTTTTACTCAGTTGAATAACTCGTCAATGCGTCTACTCGTTAGCTTAGTTTCCTTTAGTTTCAATACTCGTTAGCATATCTAACTCGTCAGCTTAGCTAGTCGTTAGTTTGACTCTAGAAAGTTTAGCTACTCGTTAGTTTAGTCACTCGTTAGTTTTTCTCAGTTGAATAATTCGTTAATTTGCCTACTCGTCAATTAGTTTCCGTTTCTATCTAGCTCGTCAGTTCTCGTGGCTCTAGAAAACTTTAGCTACTCGTTAGTTCAGTCACTCGTCAGTTCAGCTTTGATAGAAAACCTTACTCGAATGTTCTCTCGCTAGTTCAAGCACCAATTTCTCTGAGTTTTACTCGCTATACTCATATTACCTAAGCAACTCGCTAACTCGCTCTAACTCTAACTCATTCTCTCGATTATTTTTCTCGCAGGCACCAAGTGGTGCGGCACTGGCGACATTGCCGAAACGTACAGCGATCTGGGCAGCGAGATGGAAATGGACCGCTGTTGTCGCCAGCACGATCTGTGCCCCGTCAAGATACGCGCCTACCAAAACAAATACGAGCTCATGAACGACTCGCTCTACACAAAGTGAGTGACGGCCTCTAACGAGCATATTCCCTGATCTATTTATGTATAACACTCTCTTCATTTCATTAGATCTCACTGCATTTGCGATGATATGCTCTTCTCGTGCCTGAAGATGACCAACACGTCCGCCTCGCAGCTAATGGGCTCCATTTACTTCAACCTGGTGCAGGTGCCCTGCCTGGATGGACGCAGCAATCAATACAAGTTCCGTGCGGCCAAAGAGGGTTTCTAGGCGGAACTTTAGCAAAAGTTTTTCATATTTGACTTCGCCCTCTTTTGTTCTCTGTCGTCTCCTTGTTGTTATACCCTGCAGCCATAGCGAGTGTGTATTGAGGGTGAGATATGCTTGACGAGCTTTAGCTTTAGTCTGTCTATCCGTTTGTCCCACTGTCTGTCCCTGTCTGTTACGTCCGTCCTTGCGTCTTTTCTTCAGTTGCGAGGAATCGATAACTAAATCGAATCGATAACTCAACTCTTCTAGTTTCCACTTATGATAGAGCTTCACCGATAACTTTAGATATTTCTAGAGAATATATAGACCTATTTGATACACATGGCATGGCTTTCAGGGTACCTATTAGTCGGACCCACTCGACTAGACCTACTCCTACACTCCGCCTCTCCTTACTATTTGTCTATTTTGCGGGCTTGTACATATCAATATTTTGGGCGCTACTTCAATTATTTATTAAACAAATAAAAACTATTTAGGTATACGAAGGCGTCAGGCCACAAATTTTCTTATATACTAGATATAAAATGCTATAAATCGAATTGTTTGTTGTTTTTATTTATCAATTTACCCTTTTCGTTGTTTTGTTGTATTTTTGGTTTAAATATTATATAGATAGAGATAGACATATATATATATATAGATATAGTTATATACATACATATATATCTATATACACTTGTATTTGGATGTTGTTAGCGTTACTACATATATAGATATATATAATACATATACATATAGGTTAATCGTTACAATTTGTCTTTCAAGTTTATAGCTGAAGTGAGAGAGATAGAGAACAAAATGTATCTGGCTAGACTACATACATTTCTACATATCGGCTTTCTTTAGTAACTCTCTTAAAGCTAGGACATAACAAAAAAAAAATATATATATATTCATTTATTGTTTTTTTTTTTTAATAATAATTTTAATAGAATATACTCGTGCATTCTCGGTTGCCGGTTAGGAGTATATGAATGGGGCTTATTAGTTTTCGCTTTCAGCTTGCTGTGGGGCCTCGGAAGCTTGACTCCAGCTTAGAAAATGCTTGCCACATTGGGTCCCGGCTGCGAGTTGGTCGGTGTCGGCTGCGTGGGACGGTCTATGTCCTGGTAGCTGCGCTGCTGATTGGTCGGAAAGACGGAGCCGCTCTGCAGACTGCCGCCGCGCGTATTGAACTCCCGATAGAGCAGGATGACGCTCAGCGGACGCAAGATGAGATTGATAATGGTAAATGCAACGGCCCAGCCATCTAGAAAGATCAGATGAATATATATATACACACATATTATATGTATATAGTTCATGTAATGGGTGTAGTGCATGGCAGAGTCTAGCCGGACTAGTGCTACTTACTCATAAAGTCGAAACTAATGATAATGCTGACTATATCAAAGAATATGCTTAAGGCATCGATCACAAGCGCCTGGAAGATATAGAAGACATGCATGGCATTATGATTAGGGCAATGTATAGATTGTATAATGATGATTGCATTTGCTGATAGCTCTCCACTCGCCGCACTCATAGCTCACAGGTCGGCGGGGGAGCGTGAGTCAAGGCACTTGCATTCACCTTGAACGCTTGAACTTTAACTGGCCAAAGCACGCACACACACACACACACACACACACACACTCGCACACTCACGCCTATTAGCCGGACACACCTTTACGCCCGCTCAAGGTGTGTCTCGGGGTCAGGTCTGCAATTTCGCTGAATAATGAAAGCGATGCCCATTTGCACTTTCGCCGTGCAAAAACAATGGCAATGACAGCATGTAATTAGCACCAGCTGCAGCGAGTAGGACTACTCGTTGCTTTTTGCACTCGCCGCTTTTGACCAGGCCAAAGGCTGTTGGTTGGAATAGTAAGTAGACTTAAAAGTCTGCGCTTGCCCCTAGAGAGGGTCTCTAAAGAGGGTAGCTCTACTCGCTACACGGTATGTTAAGTATGTGTTACTCGTTACTTCTCAATGGATATTCGTTAATTGTTAATCGAAAATCTTGAATCGTCACTTGTTACTCGTTAGTCGTTAATCATTACTCGGAACTTCTTAATCGTGAATCGTTACTCGTCACTCGTTTTTCTTTACTCCTTAATCGTTACTCGTTATTCGTCACTCGTTATTCGTTAATCGTTACTCGTTATTCGTTAATCGTTACACGTTATTCGTTACTCGTTAGTCGTTATTCGTTTCTCCCTAATCGTTACTCAATAATCGCTACTCGTTATTCGTTACTCATTACGCTTTCATCGTTATTCGTTACTTGTTAGTCGTTAATCGTTAATCGTTACTCGTTAGTCGTTACTCGCTACTCGTTAGTCGTTAATCGTTACTCGTTGTTCGTTACTTGTTAGTCGTTACTCACTACTCGTTAGTCGTTGCTCGCTACTCCTTAATCGTTACCCATTGATCGTTACTCGTTATTCCTTACTCGTTACTCTTTCATCGTTATTCGTTATTCTTTACTCGTTACATATGACAGCCTTCGTGCTGATTAGCTCAGCTCTAATATAAACTTTACCCCTTATCACTTTCTATCTCTTACAGCGAGTATGTCTACTCGCAACTTTCGACTTGTTTTATTGACTTAACTATTTTAAGCACCATCCTTTGACAGTGTTGATACTGCTTAATAAATAGATCTAATTCAGAGTATTCTCCTTTTTACTCTCACCTCTACTCGGCACTTGTTACTCGCTACCTATTACTCGTTTCATTTACTTAGTTTTCTTAATACAGTCGAGTCTCCATAGTTCGAAATGGTTCGAAATGATCTGTTTTTTTTTTTTTTTTCTATTTACACAGAAATGCGAATTATCGAGAATTATCTAGAATTGACTACTTTCAAGGGGATCGAATTTTCCGATTTATCGCAATTTCCGATTCAGTAAGATTCAAATTTTCAATCATCAATAATAAATTTTAATGGTTTCTAGTTCTTTGCTCCGAGCTTTCACAATGAGTAGCTCTATTTGTTACCTTTAGCATAGCCTATTTAGCCTGTTTACTCTTCTTACTTCTCATTATTCGTTGCTTTTCAGGAATACCCAGAATTTGCCTAGCTTATACCAGAATCTTACATTTCAGACTATGAATTGAATAGAAATCTACACTTGATTTCCATCCAAGTTTTTAACGTAGTCTACTTTCGGGCTGGCATAAATATTATAAAAGTACAAGAGAAAACTCAACAGCTCTATAATATTTATATGTTCATATATATAATATATATTTCATTGTAATCAGCTTTATATGAAATACATGAATCTCTTCGAAATTCCAAGAAATTAGAAATGTAATTGAAGGTTTCGTTCGCATTGACAGGCAATTCATAGAGCGCCCCCTCCATTTGAGTCGTAAATATGTAATGCTTGCCTTTTCTACCCACTTTGGATGGGGGTTACATTATATTTTTATATTTTTCTTTCACTGCTTGGTGCCATGGGGGCGGGACGGTGCGATGGGGGTTTGGGGTCAACGTTTGCCCTCCGCATAGTTGATTAAATGGCGTGGCTAATGGTTGATGGCCCCGGCCAAGTCGCCTAGAAAAAGGATCCGCTGCCTAACTAGAGGCCATTTCCAGGCCTCCTTTCGTGTGACTGACCGCAAATGAAATTGTATTTTCAAATACCCTGTAGCATGATGGCAGAAGGGTATTTAGGCGCCAGCAATGCCTCACTAAAATCTTAATAGTTTTGGTAAAGCCCATTCATCTGAAATTTTAGCTCAGAAACTGCTTTAGAAACTTTCGAAACTTGGATGCCAGCAAAGTATCTACTTGATTGAGCTGTATTAGGTAATACCCGAGTTCCGTCTATTGGCAGGGGTATGTGCTAGTCGGGTTAGGTTTTTCACTTTAGAGCTCTGTGCGTGGCATTGGGCATCGCGTGCGTTACGACAGCCTAGCCACAGGCCGGGATTACGAGCCTTTTGCCCATTTCGGGGGCTAATGTCAAAGTTGAAATTGGCTCAGAGTTTTGGGCATGGACACGCTAACAGCCTGCGAGAGCGCCGTCAACTCTTCCAGTTGTCCGATTTGCATTTAACAGTAACAGTAACTGTAGCCAAATCTGTATAAGTATGTGCACATATAGGCCCCCATAAGCAGCACTACCTTAGCCGGGGGCGGCTGACCAAATGCGTCTATAATTAGCATAGCTCCACGTCTTATTTGCGCTCGGGTCTTAACTCTTGCTCAATAGACCGCCATAAGCTGCAACTGCAAGAGCTGCTAAGTGTTTGTGCATTTCTCTAGGGGATTACGTTACTCAAATGGCTTATCTGCAGCTTAGTGGGGAATAGTCTGAATCATAAGTTACACAAGAGCCGTTGCAATTGGAGAGGTTGAGAGCAAACGTGAATCATGCTTAATCAGAGTTTTCTTTCAATATCAAATCACTAAAATGCTGGGAAATGCAGTTTCTCCATTAAAAAGGAAACTATATACAATAACAATAAATAGAAATTCATATACAATCGCAATCTTGATTTTGGCTGATTTAATTTCATAATTTACTATAAATATTGTTTCATAATATCCACACAAAGACTGGGAAATTGACGTTAAGTAAATAGAACTTTCAAGAACTTGCATGGAAATCTAAGGAATGGTCAATAGAATACTTCTATAGGGCTTTGATATAAAATGTAGGCAACTTTTTGACTTGAATTTCAATGATATAAGAACTAAAGATAAATTATATTAAAATGGGCAACGCAACAATCTTATCTCATGCCGCACCGCATTTAGGTTAAGAGATTAGCTGGAGAAAAGATCGGAGATTTTGGAGCAGAGCTACAGTGCCTCCAAAAAGTCGTAAGTCGAGCACCGGCCGCTGCAGGAGGTCTGTGTAAACAACGCGGCTCGATATCACTAGAAGTTGAGAGCATTATGTATTTATAGTTTAGCGAGCGTCGACGAGTCGAGTTTCTATGTTAATTGAATGCTCAGATTTCGCCAGAACCGGTTCCCACATATAAGGAAAACCGAAATATAATGCGAGTCAATAGCGAATGCAATAAACAACAAAACTAAATAGACGCAAAAGCAAATTATAAATTAATTGCCAACTGATGAGCTGAGCGTTAGCTGTGTGTGTGTGTGAGCGAGAGAGAGACAGGGAGAGCGAGAGTGGGGGCGATACTTTCACCATTGTTATCAGTCAGCGGCTTTGCATATGCAGACGCCAGCAGACTGATAAGACGCACTGTATGCGTCAGTCGTGATTGAACTGGGTGGCAACGCTGCTAGACGAAAGGCGAAAGTGAAGAGCGAGAGAGAGAGAGGGAGAGAGAGTTAGTTGAGTCTTACCGTTTGCACCGCCTCAATGGAATCCTTGGAGTGTATCGCCCAGAACATGGAGATGATGAAGAGGAAATTGTAGAACTCGTAGGCGCCATGACCCCAAGTGCCGAGCATTGCATTCGATATGAAAATGAAGTGCACAAAGGCAACGACCTGCAAGAAAGAGAGAGAGAGGGGGGAGGGATGGTAGAATGTTAGCTTGTCTATGAAATAAGCAGCTCAAATGAAGCCCCACAGTGAAGTTGCAAATTGTCTGCCACAAAAGCCGACAACATATCGAATAGCATCTGCGGTTGCGTCGCTGCACTCCGGCCGCTGCCCGCTGCTCGCTGCTCGCTGCTTACTGCACTCTGTGCTAATAGGCAGCGCAGCGGCTGCAGCGGCGGGGGGCAGCGACTGAGCGCAGCGTTATCTAACACTGGACCGGCGCAGCCCACTAAGTGAGAACATTCTGCCGCTGCCACTGCCGCTGCCGCCGCTCTGCTGTTGACTGGCTTCAATGGCTGTCACGCCCCCAGAACGTCCACACGCCCACACCGTGGTCCCCCCCCACTCATATTTACCTTGACGCGCACAAATTGGGAGCTCATGAGTTCATTTAAATCGGTCATTTTGACGCTTCAACAAATGCAGCTGCGCAGCCGTCGACACCTGTTGCCAAGCAAGAGTAAAAAGGAATAGAAGTAGGAGTAGACAACAACCGTTGTATCGCTGTCGCTGCTGATGTCGCTGTCGCTGACGACACTGTCACTATTGACTGCGCTGTTCGCCTGTTTGCCAGCTGTTCCGTTATTTTAGTACTGTTCCACTTTTCACTCGTTGCTGTTGTTGTCAAATTCTATTTCTCTTTTGATTGGTTGAACGCACTTTGCCAAAAAGAATTCAACACGCACAAACACGCAAACACGCTGCTGCTATAAATACACGAACGCACGCTCTCACACACACGCACACGCACACATGGACAGTATGCAATTGTAGCCGCGCACTTGTTGGTCTTCAATCTCGGTTCGGTTCGTTTTTGTTGTTGCTGTATTTTTTGCACAATTATTTTTAACGATTGCAGTCGCTTTTATCGTAGGGCGTAAGCACCAAAAAAAAAAAAATAACAATAGCAACAACAATAACACACAAGTGCAGCGCTTAATCAAATTCAACTAGGAGAATTTCCAAAATGCCATCAATAACAACGACCAAGACAACGACAACAACAACAATGCACACAGTGCGCCACAAGTGTCAACGAATGCAATGATAGGGAATACCACACGAAAAAAAAATTTTTTGTTTATGCAGCTTCGTTTACTGGTTGATTAACTTTATTTCACTATTTTAAGAATAACAATAAAAAAAAATTTATTTATTTATTTTTGTGGCACACGAATAGAGCGCTCGACCTTATTCAGTTTGCAGCTGAATGTGAACTGTGCATGGGGCAGCGCCAATCGACCAACAGATGTGTGAAAAAAATAAATATATACACATGTGTGTGTGTGTGTACAAATAATAATAAAAAAAAAAACAGCTCAACACGAACGGACCCCCAGCGACGTCGACGTCGGCGTCAGCGTTGCGGTGGCGTAATCAAAATCAGTGCTGCACAACGAGCGCACATGCCAGGGCGGCAGTAGTGCAATGTATCGATAGTTGGCTGTGCTGCTGGCCAACAATATCGATGTTTTCAGCTATTGTATTTTATTTATTTTCAAAGCATCTAATGTGAGGGCAGAGCCAAAACTGAATTTTTCATAACTTTATTAGCTGACCAAATCAGTAATTCATTTGAATCATCTATAAAATTAGTGAAACTATCGTATGATATATTGCAGCGCCAGTAAATTCAAATTTGAATTCATTTTTGTAGTGCTGTAAAATGTCAGTTTTAGTCTGGGATATTTACACACAAACACAACACGTTAATTTGAGCAGGTTTTTTAAAATTTTCCAAATCCCACGATCTGGCAGCGCCATATACACGGTTATCTAGCCGAACACACTGAAGGAGTGACAGAGATAGAGAGTAGGTGCGACTGCTGATAACGTTCGCTGTGAATTGTGGTCCCATTGTGACAGTCGACAGCGCCATGCCGAACCCTGAAGAAGGAGATCAGCGTATCAGTTTGGAAAGGAAGCCGATTTCCGCAAAAACCTTCATTAGCTACAACATGGTGCACAAGCTGGAGTGCAAGCCGAAGCGCGAGATATCCGTAAGCCAAAATTAAATCTTATTCAAGAGCATAAATATACATGTGTATCTCTAACAACCTTATCTAGCTGCCCGTGCTAGCCGGCGAGACTACGACGGACGGCGGCGAGCCGCAGCCGCCGAAATACCAATGGCAGTCGCCCAGCATGCTGATCGTGTTCGAAGGAGGAGATCTGAACAGCGCCCGTCATCATCTGTTGAGCTCGCTGCACGATCCGTTCGGCAAGCATGCCGTGGCCACGGTGCTCATCCAGGAGAGCGTGCGCGATGTGTTCATTGAGCTGCTGATCCAGAGCATGAAGCCGCTCGACCCGAAGATCTACAATCATCCCAACTACGTGCGCTCCAAGGCCAAGCTGGCGCAGTGCAAGGCCGAGACGATTGTCGGCGATCCGAAGGTGGTGCCGGCGCATGCCTCGCCCACACTGGTGTGCGATCTGTCCGACAATTTCCTGGGCGACGAGCCCACTGGCATCATCATCATGCACACCTTCCGCACGCCCAGGGACGCCACGCTGGTGCTCAAGAAGGAGACGATCAAATACGGCTTTGTCAGCATCTGGAACGAGAAGGTGGCCAGCGCCTACGAGATTTGCGCCCTGCTCAAGAACGACATCTTCATGATCAACTGCTTCAACGTCGACCTGACGCCCATTCTGCCCAAGGGCGATAGCTTCACCAACGATGTCAGGATCGAGAAGGGCTACCACTACGAGCGCCTCATCCTCAATCATCAGCGCAAGATCATTGTCTTTGCGGTGGGCGCGATCTTTGCCAATTGAAATGCCATAGAAATACTCCAGTATATATACATATATAGTCCAGTATATATGTATATACATTTGTGTACATATTGTGTATACACATACACATTCCAATTTCTGTTTTTTTTTTTTGTTTTTTTAAATACAATTGTATTTCATTTGCTAAATTTGTTTCTTATCAGATTAGTTTCTTCTTATTAGATAAGCAACAGTTGAGCTGTTATTGCTGGCGCGTGCGTCGATGACTGACTAGCAGATACCCTGCATGCGCACAAGCAGATTATCTCTGTTCAGGTATGCTCGACTAGCACATACTCTGTAATTGGTGGATCAGCAAATATCGATATATAAATATATCGACCTGTTCGTTTTGAGAATAAGTGACCTGCCAATACCCTGTAGGCATATTTTAATGTAAATAAAATGCAAAAAACAAAGAACAGCTGAACATGCCGACTAGCAAATACCCTGTAGGCATATTTTAATGCATATTTATTTGTATTTTCTAACAATGAACAGCTGAACATGCCGACTGGCAGATAACCTGTTAGCAGCACATCCATATAACTTATATACCCCACTTAACTTCTAAGACCTATCAATGATGTGTGTGTATGCTCTACAACACTTTAACGTGCTTAGAAACAAATCGACCCCACTTATTTGGCCACATTTTCAATGGGCATCGACTCACACTCTTTTCGGTTCAGGGGGTGTGTATTTGTTTGCTCAACTAGGTCGTTGCCATCTGCCAAAATATATAAAAATTTATATATATTTGGCATGCCTCAAGCGTTTCATCGGAGCTTTGCCCGATTAACAGTTTCTATCTAATTAGATGACTCACTAAAATATAACAATTATTCAAATGCTAATAGTTCGAATAATGCTAAATGAAAGCCAGCAGCTGGGTCAAGTGTTTTCTCATTAAACTTGGCAACTCGAATACCCTGTTATATACACACATATATGTATATACATATGCATTTCATTGTATTTCTTTCGACGAGGGCAAATTTCACATTTTAAGCAAGAACTCGCTGAGAACCAGTTTTCAGCAAAGATTTTTATACATTTGAATGTCAAAGATGCGATGTGCCAAAGTCAGAACAGCAGACGATATCATAACTGCGACTCGAAGATAAGATAACTTTATTTTTATCTATGAATGTATTATCATATATATTGTATATTTACCTTGATATATTAATATGACTAAACAAAGAATTCCTTATAATCTAAGATAATAAAAAATGATTATAATAATACATTTAACGCAAATAAACTTTAGCGTAGTCATTTGTAAGGCGTATGGCATTACATTGAGCAAAGCGTATTCAATGTTCGTTAAGCTTACAACGGAACTTTTCCCGATTGGCTGCCCCTTTTAATGAATATGCATATGTATGCATTTCGTATTGCGCACTAACAGTCACATAGATATGCGCACACTTACACATCGCTGAGCGTGTGTACGTGTGTGTGGGAAGTAAAACTAAATGTAAACAATGGCAAAGTATTAGTTGCTGAGAGAGAGCCAAAGAGAGCGAGCGCCAGTGAGCATGAGAGCGTAGAGTGTGTGAGTGTGAGTAACCATTCACTTCTTGGAGTTGTTGCTGCTCTACTTTCCTAAGCCAAAGCTGCAGGGAAGAACGGGAGAGACGAAGAGTAAGAGAGAAGAGAGCGCGCGCGCGCGCTAGCAAGAGAGTGTGACAACAACAAAAGCAGTTATATATCGTTTTTATTGTGTTTAGATTTAGTTGTTGCTTTTGCTTTGCTTTGGCTTTGCTGCTGTTGCTGCTGCTGCTGCTGCTGCTGCTGGTGGCCAAACGGTTCAGTCGCTGCCAGCCGCAGCTGTTGGTGAGTTGTCTTTGGCCCTGGCTGTATGTGTTTAATTGTTGTTGTTGCTGGTGCTGGTGTTGGAGCTGCTGCTTCTGCTGCTGCTGCCGTTGGAAAAGAAAAACGGAAAAGAGAAAATGTGCTGGCAATTGCACAAGAATAAATAACAGCAGCGCGTCAAAGAAAAACACCAAACATTTCAAGGCGATTATTATTATTGGAATTAGTTTTTGGAAAACTCAACAACAACAACTGCGACAAGAACAACAACAACATTAGAAGCTGAAGCAGAAATGCCGCCGCATCGCTGGACAGACGAAACGCGTGACGCCACCTGCTACTATGACAATGTGGCAACAGCAGCAGCTGGTGGCGCCTCCGATGCGGATGACGATGACACCGAAGTGGATGACGAGCGTCAAGCGCTCTGCGATGCCGATGCCGATGTCGATGCCGACGGCGATCGTCCGCTGATACGAGGTAAATCCAATTGGCATAGCCATAGCCCAGTCATATTGGACTCCGATTCATCATTTTGTGCCTTTCTAGCTGCCCAGACGGATCACAGCAGCGGCCTGCTGCAGTCGCGTCACATCTTCGGGCTGATGGGCTTCCTGGGCTTCGCTGTTGTCTATGCCATGCGCGTGAATCTATCGGTGGCCATTGTGGCCATGGTCAACCAAACGGCCATTCCGCACAGCAATAGCTCCGTGTTGGCCAACGATACGTGCCCGATGCCGCCGGCTCCGACGCCGAATGGCTCCTTCTGGCAGTCCCTGTCCACGCCCGCCGAGGGCGAGTTCGTGTGGGATGAGGCGACGCAGGGCCTGGTGCTGGGCAGCTTCTTCTACGGCTATGTGCTGACCCAGGTGCCCGGTGGCCGCATGGCCGAGCTGGTCGGCGGCAAACGCATCTACGGCTACGGCGTGCTCATCACGGCGATATTCACGCTGTTGACCCCGCTGGCTGCCCACTGGAACCTGCCGCTGCTGGTGCTGGTGCGCGTCCTGGAGGGCATGGGCGAGGGCGTCACCTATCCCGCCATGCACGCGATGCTCGCCCACTGGATACCGCCGCTGGAGCGCAACAAGTTCGCCGCCGTCGTCTATGCCGGCTCCAACATTGGCACCGTCATCTCCATGCCGCTGACCGGCTGGCTCTGCTCGCAGAGGTTCCTGGGCGGCTGGCCGTCGGCGTTCTACATCTTCGGGCTGCTGGGCCTGGTGTGGTTCGTCTGCTGGATGTACCTGGTGTACGACCGGCCCAGCGAGCATCCGCGCATCTCGCGCAAGGAGCGCGCCTACATCGAACGCTCGCTGCAGCACGCACAGCAGGCGCAGCAGCAGCACCACCACCAGCAGCAGCTGGTGCCGGACGAGGATGAGCACGATGAGCCAGAGCCGGTTGCCATTGAGGAGGATGCGATACCCTGGCGCTCGCTGCTCGGCAGCGTTCCACTGTGGGCCATTCTGCTGACGCAGTGCGGCCAGAGCTGGGCCTTCTACACGCAGCTGACGGAGCTGCCCACCTACATGAGCAACATCCTCCACTTTGACATCCAGTCGAATGCCCTGCTCAATGCCGTGCCCTATCTGACCGCCTGGTTCGTGGGCATCGCCTGCTCCGCCCTGGCGGACTGGATGCTCGCCCGCCGCTACATCTCCCTGCTGAACTCGTACAAGCTGTGGAACAGCATCGCCTCGGTGGTGCCCTCGCTGGGCCTGATTGGCATCATCTACGTGGGCTGCGACTGGGTCTGGGTCACCTTCATGCTGGCCGGCGTGGGCTCGTTCGGCGGCGCCGTCTACGCGGGCAACCAGATGAATCACATTGCGCTCAGTCCCCGCTATGCGGGCACCATGTACGGCATCACCAACTCCGCGGCGAACATTTGCGGATTCCTCGCGCCGTATGTCATCGGATTGATAATCAACCATCGGGAGACGCTCACCCAGTGGCACATTGTCTTCTGGCTGGCAGCTGGCCTCAATATTGCCGGCAATTTCATTTACCTGATCTTCGCCAGCGCCGATGAGCAGGAATGGTCCCTGACCCAGACACGAGCAGGAGCACGGACCTCACGAGCCACTCGACCTTTGCGCATCTAGCGACGGCTACGCGCGCCCCACAGCTGCACAAAGTCGAATCGTTTTAAATTAGTTAGGGCATAAGCATGTGTGATAATTCCGTGCGGAATAATTTCTTAAGTTCCCCGACAGAGGATGACGATGACGGCACAGTATTTACCCATCCAGTCCGCAGACTCGCTTTCTAAGGTATCCCTGAGCGAACTCTCAGTTCTACTCACTCATTGGAAACTCCTTGCTCACTTCCCGGCTTCCAGCTCAATGTTAACCAAGCTCTTCCAGTCCCTTTCCAATGGCTTACAATGTCCGAAACTCATTTGTTAGATCCACTTCCAGGTTTTCTGTTCCTCTTCCAGCAGCTCGAAATTATCCACACTCTTCCAGCGACTTCCAATCACTTCCAGCTGCAATTTATGCACTTTCCCTTCACTTTCAACGAAAACTTATTGGCTCTAATCAATTTCAGCCGTAATTTGGCCACTTCCAATGGCTTCCAGTATCTTCAAGTCACTTTCCAATCAATTCCCATTTCCACTCAGTAGTTTTTGGCACTTCAAATGACTCTCTTGAGCTCTTCCAATGCCTTCCAGTCGCTGCATTGACTGTGTGCATTTCCAGCCAAACGTTTGACTCTCAAGAGTTGAAGTTCAACGCTATCTAAGCTCTTTGAGTCGAGTATATGCTTCCAAAGATATTTATCTGAGTTTCCATATGGTGCTTCCAGTATCCAGGACATCCAGGACTTTCGTTCCATTCGATATGACTTTCAGTCTATTCGATGGCAGGTTCCATCTTATATCAAATGTAGCTCCAATTGATCCTTAGCCAGGTTAACCAAATGGCTAACAACTATGGTTTCGTCCACTCCATCAATTGTGGAGTGGAAACAGCAACCAGACAAACGGACAGACGGACAGATATCGCTCTTAACAACGGACTGTGTTTTGCTAGATGTTTTTCTTTTATATATACATATATAACAGTACATACCTATACATATACATATACATATATATACTATATATACACAACATAGGCACTAGAGTTGTCCTATAACTATATAGCTTTAGCAACGAAATTTTACGAACTATACATGTACCACATATACAGGATGTATATATATATATATATACATTATATATATATTATATATTATATACATTTATGCCTTAAGACTATATAAATTATGTGTACATAGCACCAATGGAGGCATTTTAATGCCTCACATCGATATAAATTATTCAAAAATAAAGTCGCACAAACATATCGTCAATGTGATTGGTACTAGTGATTGCTGATGGGCTAGTCAAGTTGGTAGCACATTTTAGAAAGGGTTTGAAATTGAAGTTAAGTGAATATATATATGCATATATCGTATATATACAGTTGAGTCCCGATCCGTTATTTTTATCGATTTACACAGAAATTCAAATTATCGAGAATGATCCATAGCGAATCGCATAGAATCTTTTCGATTTATACCAATTTTCCATTTGGTGTGGTACAAATTATGGAGACTCTACTGTATGTCTTTCTTTAAAGATATCATACTCATGTATTCCACCTGTAGAATCTTTGCTTCTAAGTATTCTATACCATAATAGCTACATGCATAACACCCTCTACTCTACAGATCTACAAATACTCCAACTATCTTTCCATAGATCGAAGTAGTTTGCCAGGAATTGCAAGTATATCCCTACATAGCGCTACTCACATCACATATTCCACCAGATTTTTAATAAAAGTAAAACTTTTTTACATTTTTTTCGTATATATTTTTTGTCTTTATTAAGTATATTAATAATGCCGCTTTATCATTTTTTCTTTTGTCGGTCACTACCGATAACTAATTACTGGGTACTATGGGGAGTACGGGAGACTCGGGCTTGGGGGCGTTACAATGTTGTTGCGCATTTCTCTTTTTTTTTTTTTGTTTTTTTCATTTGATATGACATTCATATATTACAATAGAAATACATTAGTTATATAGTACACTCACATATATATATATGTATATCTATATATATATTTATATATACTATGTTCGTACTATCGCGCTGTTTATAGTAGTAAGAGTTATAGTTATGATAAAAAAAAAAACAGAAAGTTAAGATCACACAAGAAATAATAATATCGATGGGAAAACAAATAGACGCCCCGCAATACAACATATAGATATATGTATATGTATATATATGTTAGTGCTTTTATATATATATATATGTATGTATATATAAAAATAAGCTTATACAAAACATGAGCGTAATCGGGTGCACTCTCATGAGCATGTTCCTGACTTTGACCTCGAGCGCAGTTGATGATCGTGAATGGGAGCTTGATCATGACTGTGACCATGACCATGGCAATGGTTCAGGCTCGGGCTCGTAACTTTGCCGTAGAAATGGATCATTGGCAAGATGTAATACTCAATTGATGATCGAATGAACCTGGTCAACCTTCTATAACCAAGAATGTTTCGCAATGATGAAAGCGTTGTGATCGCAGCTGGGAACAGGATCATGAACGTGATCATATTGATCATTCCCAAGGGAAACGATCGCAATCATGAGCAGGATTTCGATTCTCAGATCTTCAGATTGCGATTGTGCCAAATCATGATCATAAGACTTTCATTACTTGAACATATTTTGATCAAGGCTCTTAGCGAGATCTTAGCCATGATGACGTATATAACTGAAATCACGATCCACTCGCAAAAGTCCAAGTGGATCCCATCACGATTCAGATCCCATTCCCAATCGCTGACCAAACGCTGTTTGTGATGATGATCATGATGTGATTCGCTCGCGATCCGTTGTCGTCAGGAACATGCTGATGATCGTGTCCTTGGGATTGTGTACTCATGACTACCAGACGCTGCACTTCTTCGCCGGATTCATGGTGGTGCCCACGGCACAGTTGTAGGCGTTCGCAAAGTCCCGTGAATTCGAGAGCGGCCCAAGGACGCGCACAAAGCCGGGCGAATGCACCGAGGAACGGATCTTGGTTAACGCATCCTCCGGCCGCATGCTGCCGCACCAGATCTGTGCATAGTTGAGAAAAAAGAGCTGATCGTGCGTCATATTGAGCGCCGGCAGCTGCTGTTCGCGTCCATTCAGCCTCTCCCACTTCTTGTAGGCCTGCAAAGCAATAATCGGAATGTAAATCAAGATCGCTTCGAGTGGATCGTGCGACTCACTCGAAATGACTGCTTGAGGCCGCCATTGTCGGCGATATTCTCGCCCTGGGTCATGCGCCCGTCCATGAACATGTCCACCTCGTTGATCTTGTAGCGCGAATACTGATCGATGACGCATTGGGTGCGCTCACGGAATGCCTCGATTGTGGCATTGTTCCACCACTGCATCATGTTGCCCTCCTTGTCGAACTGCCGACCCTTGTCATCGAAGCCGTGGGTGATCTCGTGGCCGATCACCACGCCGATGCCGCCATAGTTCAAGGACTTTGGAAAATGCTGGCTATAGAACAGCGGCTGCAAAATCCCAGCCGGAAATACTAAAAGAGACAGAGATCAGTTGAGATCAGTTGAGATCAGTTGAGATCATTTGAGTTGAGGATCATCAGTCGCACCTATATCATTCTTGTTAGGATTGTAGAAGGCATTGACCACGGCGGGCTCTGTGGTCCACTTCTCCTTGTCCACCGGCTGGCGCAGCAAATTGAGCAGCTTCTCCGATTCCCACTGCAGAATGCTGAACACGTTGTCCAGGAAATTGTCCGGCACGATCGTCAGCTGGGATTGTCAGCAACAATGGGAGAGTTGAGTTAGGAGCACAGCTGAAATTGATGCAAATACCTACGTTCACATACTCCTGCTCCAGTTCCGTGACATTGGTGAGCACCTCCGGATAGCCGATGCGTTCGTTCATCGAGTCCGCCTTCTCTTTGGCCACGGCGCGCGTCTCGTCGTCCATCCAGTGGTTCTCGGCGAGCAGCTCATTGAATGCCGCCCGGATGTTGTGTATCATCTCGAGGGCGACCTCTTTGCTGTCCTGATTGAAATTGTCCCGTATGAATAGAGCGCCCACGGCCACGCCCAGCTTCTTGTTGGTCCACTCGACGCACTGGGACCAGCGCGTCCGCTCCGACTGTATGCCCAGCAGGATCTTGCGGAACTCCACGCGCTCCCGCTGATACTCGTCGATCATGTGCGTCATCAGGGACATGACCAGGCGCCAGAGCATATAGTTGTGGACGACGCGCAGCTCCGTCTCGCGCAATATGCGACCCATTTCGGTCAGGTAGACCAGGCCGTAGGTCACCAGCGGCTCATTGGCGTCCAGCTGAATGCCCGGACCGACGGCCGTCTGCAGATACTCCGTCCAGTTTAGCTCCGGCACTCGCTCCTGCAGCTCCGGCAGCGTCAGCTTACGGTAAACGGCGCTCGTGTCGTGCCGATCCGCCTCCGCCAGCGACACATTCACCAGCTCCGTCTCGAACTGAATCACCTGGCGCAGCTCGTCGGCCGCCGTGGCCGGATCGGCGCCCAGGAGCAACGAGATCTGGGTCATGTACTTGTGGTACGCCTGGCGATCGTTCTCGCTGTTCGGCTTCAGATAGTAGTCGCGCGAGGGCAGCGCGTACTGCAGCTGATCCATCTGGATAATGTTCACGGAGCTGTTCTTATCGTCGGCGCCCACGTACAGCTCGATCATCACCGATTCGCTATAGTTGAATCGCAGCTGGCCCATCACCTGCTCCACGCTCAAGTTCGCCGGCGGCTGCCAGTCGCGCTCGATCACGGGCCAGCCGCCCAGGGAGCGCAACACCCTCTTGAGGCGGCCGACGCCAACCTTGCGTATCTGAGCTGGAAGTACGAATAGGTATAGCGATTAGATACCCTGGAAAATGCATTCTATGGCACTCCTAACAGTCATCTATGATCTATGGCGTAACTCGTTTAGCCTATATTTATATTGTGAGCTAAGCTCATTATCGATAACAGCTAAGCCAATGATCGATAACAGCGTGATGGCAGTTTGATGTTATCAAATCTGCTACTTGAGCTGATGGCGATATCTTGAATTCACCATGATTGACCATTAGTAGGTCAAAGCGCGACGAATGAGCTATCGATCACGAATAAGTTGGACAGTTATCGGTATCGATTATTTTTAGATCAGCTTCAATATGATAAACAGTTCAATTTTTGCACATAAATATATACATATATATGTGTGGATAGCTTGATGGTATAACAAAAACTTATCGATATCGATAAGTTTTGGAAAGTATAGATGTATATGAATATACATCATTCATATATAGAAAAATTTATATTCCACAAGAAATGCACTAATTACTTGAGATATTCATAAAAATGTATCGATAGAGATCCATTGAAAGTTATCGATAATTTATAAGATTGTTAAAGTGGTGAATTGAACATGATCTCACATTTTTATGATACAGTTTGCATCGCAATATACTTGAGATGCTTATCGATAAATATGCATGACAAGGAAATCTAGATGTTATCGATAATATAACAAATTAGTTTTCGGCTAGTCAATAATTATATTCGATTAGTCAATAATTATATTCAAGTTATACTAACTGCTAACATTATTACTGTTTTTTATCGATAAAGTGAACTAGAAAGTTATCGATAACATAAAAATACATTTATTTCTGATTCATGCATCAAATGTAGCTTAATTATCGATATTTATAGGTTTTTAAGGACACACGCTCAGTCAGTAAAATTGGATTTGAAAATGTTTAAGGATTCCCTCAGCTATAGGGAAGGTATATATGTATATGTATATATATATGTATTTATATGTACATATATCTACTCACGCAGATCCATGCAGCTCTTGAAGAATGCCTTCGCCTTGACCGTGGCCGCATTGTCGTGCTCATCGACTGGTTCCTCCAGAACGCCACGCAGCACCAGCTGCTGCTGGTCGGAGAGCACCTGTGTGTGTGTGTGTGTGTGTCGTTCAATCTCGATTAGAGTTCAATTACATCCTGCACTGCCGAGCGGAACTCACCTCAAAGGTGCTGATCGAGCTGCGATCCTCTGGTATGGGATGCATCTTGTTCCAGGTGCCGCATGCAAATTGAAAGAAATCATCGCACGGATCCGCCGTTAGGTCCATGGCGGACAGCAGTGAAGCAGCTGCGGAAAGTATTCCAAGCAAACGCACAACAGCAATAACAATCATAAATCAAGCCAAAAGTCTGGGAAATAGTTCAGCTGGGCGTGTTATTGAAATTCCTGGTCATAATTCATGTGCGCTTCGATCAGAGAAAAGCGTCGAATGGAGCTAATTGAATGCACAACTTTTTATCGAAGCCCTAATCGCCAACCATTAATACCCTGTAGAACTAGGCAGAGGGCGGGTGTGCCGGGGTGTGCCTCGCTTGAGGGTGTCTTGGAGATGTATTGCAACAGTTAGAGAGAGATAGGACGGAAGTGAGGGTGAGATAACGAAAGAGTTGGATGACATAGGGAGGGAGAAGGAAAGAGAGAGAGAGAGAGAGAGAGAAGAGAGAGAGGGAGAGAGAAGAGAGAGACAGAGAGAGAGATAGAGGTAGAGAGAGAGAGATAGAGGTAAAGAGAGAGAGATAGAGAGAGAGAGAGAGAGAGAGAGAGATAGAGACAGAGAGAGCGAGAGAGATAGAGGTAGAGAGAGAGAGACAGAGAGAGAGAGATAGAGGGAGAGAGAGAGAGAGAGAGAGAGAGAGAGAGAGAGAGTGAGAGAGGGAGGGCGCACACCCACATGTAATGCCTTTTTAGCGACACTTGACACT
>NW_022046628.1:881-22984 GCF_001654015.2 Drosophila navojoa
GCTGTTGATGTAACTTTTTCCTATTTATTTATTTATTTTTTTTTTTTTTTTGGGCCGGCGGCAGCGCGTGACTTTTTGCACTTGTTGTTTTGAGTTGTGGGTCGTCTGCCACGCCCCGTTGCCATTCGGCTCACATAATTTATTCATTGTCAGCCCGGCAAACTAATTGATGTGGGAAAATTGCAGCCGCTGGCAAACACACACACAGATAGAGAGAGTGAGAGGGAGGGAGACAGAGACAGACGCTCGCACTTGACTAAGCAAATACTTGCCACCATCCAACACGTGACAATTTGATACTTGAGCTATTGATTTCTAATGACATTACACTTAAACTTTAGTGGGAAATATACATACATATATATTCATATACATATATAGAACTCCAAATTGAAATGCTTGAATATCGCAAATAAATTAGAGAATCATAAGCAAATAGTTGGAAACTATGGAAGATCTGGTGGAATTTGTTAGAGCAGAAGAGTTAATGCATTCATAAGGGAATCCCAAATGATGTGAATATATACATATATCTATATATACATATAGCAATAAATATGTATAAATAATTATTATCTTATCAATAAATATATATCTTATCAATATGTATATACATTCATTAAGGATTCTCTTATTGTATATATGTATATATTATATATTTTATTTTTCTACATACTATATACAATACATACCTATAGATTTCCCCCTCTAATACATAGCTTGTTAGGTCGGCAAGCTTATCATGATCAAAATTAGCCTGATCTTCATATAAAGCCTTCTCAAACTCGCATATCTCATCACTTCTAACTTTTGATCCATTGCTTTAATAGCTATTTAAGTTTTCATATGATGAAATGTATATATTTAAGATCTATACGTATCATAGCTTTTTTCCTTGAACACATCCGTTAAGCATTTCTCATACTAAGGGAGAATCCTTTTGAATCCAGTAATTCCCACCGTTTCTATCTTCACAGTTGTTTATACAACACTTTTTTATGTAAGATATATACAAGATATAAATATTTATAAGATATATACATATATTTAAGCTCTGCCTCCCTCTCGTAGTTTAAACATTTCTGAAACTCATAGAGAGCTCTCTCGAATCACGCATAGCTCATCCTTTTCCAGCACTTGCGTTCTGTTTATACAACACTTATTAATGTCTTATTCCTCCTCTTGTGCTTCTCCCGTTCTAGGTTTGGTTCAAGAACCGACGGGCCAAGTGCCGCCAGCAGCTGCAGCAGCAGCAGCAGTCCAACAGTTTGAGCAGCTCCAAGAATGGCAGCGGCAGCGGCAGCTGCAGCAGCTCGGGCAACGGCGGCCGCAACAACAGCAATAACAACAGCAGCAGCAACAACAACAGCTCCAACAGCAGCAACAACAACAACAGCGGCAACAACAGCGCCAACAAATCGAACCAGAAGCAGACCGGCTCCGGCCAGAGCAGCTCGAGCAACGCCAGCGGCAATGCGAGCAGCTCAGCGGCGGCCGCGGTCAGCGCTGCGGCTGTTGCGGCGGCGCAGTCCATCAAGTCACATCACAGTTCCTTCCTCAATGCGGGCGCCGGCGGTGCCAACAACAACAACAACAACAACAATAACAACGGCGGCGGCTCGACGCCCAGCAGCAGCAGCGGCAGCCACGGCGGCGGCGGCGGCGGCGGAGGAGGCGGCGGTGGCGGCGGCAGCGCTGGCAACTCGCACGCGCACATCTCAGCAGCGGCCGCCGCGGCGGCACTGAACGTGACCGCAGCGCATCAGAACTCCTCGCCGCTGCTGCCCACGCCGGCCACGTCGGTCAGCCCGGTGAGTATTGTGTGCAAGAAGGAGCACCTGGGCGGCGGCTACGGCAGCGGCGGTGTGGGCGGCAATGGATCGGGAGTCGGTGTGGGCGGCGTTGGCGTCGGCGTCGGTGTGGGCGTGGGCGTGTCGGGCGATGCGCTGCGCTCGCCGTACGACACGCTGAAGGATGCGGGCGGCGACATTGGCGCGGGCGCACATCATCATCATAGCATCTATGGCACGGCGGCGGCCAGCAATCCGCGGCTGCTGCAGCCGGGCGGCAACATCACGCCCATGGACAGCAGCAGCAGCATCACCACACCCTCTCCGCCCATAACGCCCATGTCGCCACAGTCGGCGGCGGCGGCGGCGCACGCGGCCCAGTCCGCGCAGTCCGCGTCGGCCCACCACTCGGCCCACTCGGCGTACATGTCCAACCACGACTCGTACAACTTCTGGCACAACCAGTACCAGCAGTACCCGAACAACTACGCCCAGGCGCCCAGCTACTACTCGCAGATGGAGTACTTCAGCAACCAGAACCAGGTGAACTACAACATGGGCCACTCGGGCTACACGGCCTCCAACTTTGGCCTGTCGCCGTCGCCGTCGTTCACCGGCACCGTCTCCGCGCAGGCCTTCTCACAGAACAGCCTCGACTACATGTCGCCGCAGGATAAGTATGCGAACATGGTGTAGAATCTGCTGTTCCAGTACTGCAGCAGCTCTGGCGGCAGCGGCGGTAGCAGCGCCAGCAGCGGACGCTCGCCTCAGCCTCAGCCACAGTCGCAGTCGCAGTCGCAGTTGCAGTTGCAGCTGCCGAGCTACCAGCAACAGCAGCAGCAGCAGCAGCAGCAACATGAGCAGCAGCAGCAGGATATGGCACAGGAGCAGGGACATGAGCATGCCAGCTATGGCTAGTTGACTCCTCACATACATATCTCTTCCTCCCCCTCTCCCACTCCCACTCCCACTCACCGACGGGCGCTGCATTCTCTTATAGAACGAGAGTTCAAAACTTAACAAAAATTTATATATAAATAATTTTTTTTTTCTTTTTTTTTTTTTTGCTAGTTAATACATTTTTTTTTTATACATTTAAATATTGCTCTGTGTGTGTATTACAATTAGCGCACGCAATACATATATATGTATGATCTATATATATATAGAACAATATATATAAAAAAAAAATATATATATATATATATATATTTGTGTACATATACATAATAGCTTAAGCCGCCAGGATCAACGAAGTAAATGAGTGATAAACTAAGAACAAAAAGAAAAACTAAAAAAAAAAAAACAACAAAAAATTTGAAAAACTTAAAAAAAAAACACATTTGTTGAAACTCGCGTTAATTTTTAAGCGAGTAAAAATTAAAATTAAAATATAAATCGAAATCGATATCGATATCGAAATCGCAATCGATATTGAGAGAAACGATGCAATATATTTAGAGAGCGAGAGATCCGTGTGAAATATTTTGCTGGCTCTATAAGCGGGGCGCCGAGGTTTGCCACATGAGTTTCGCCTGACCCATTCGATTTGTACAAAAGTTTTCCGATTTTCTTTAGCTTTCCGTTTGTGAAGTAGAAGAGTTTTCCGGTGCCCGCTTGGCCAGCTACTCATATCATAAATAGAAGTTTTAATGAGCGTATATATAGTACACAGTTCTTAACAAAATAAAAATAAAAATAAAATAAAATTATATATATAAAGAAACGTCACATTTCATAGCTAACGCAAAAACAAAACGAAAACAAGTTTAACAAAAATAAAAAATAAATTAATATATATACATATATGTAAATAAATTGAAATGCATTTCATTGTGACATCAAGTTTAAAAGTTCAAAGCATCATTTTGTCGTCTTTATATAAAACGTATTTAAATAGAAATATATATATACATATAGAGTGAATATTATTATAAACAAAAAGAAAAACAAATGCGAGAACCTAAATCGAAAAAAACACCCTCAAAATGAATTCACATTTCAGACTTTCAAAGCAAAGCAAAAAAAGTATTAGAACTTAAGCAACTAAATCGGAATAACAATGACTTTATAATGTCTATATGTGTATGTATATATGCATATGTATATAACAATTTAAAAACATAATTAACACAAGCAAAGGCCACAATCCAAAATGAGCGAAAAAAAAAAAAACAAAAAACATATTTATAATAATAAAAAAAAATAATTTTAAAAATGTACAAAACTATAAACAAATACATTCGAAAAGAATATATAAAACTTAAAGTCAAAAATCTTTTGAACATAATTAAAATAAATATATATATATGTATATATATAAACATATGTATGTGTGTATATGTGCATAATACAATATGCTAACAACAATGAAAATCTATATCGTTTCTAAAGTTATTAAATAATACATATATTAATAATATTTTCAAACACATACACACACACATATTTATATATATATATGTATATATTTATATATAACTATATATATGAAAACACTCACACACATCTAATATACATGTATTTAGTTCAATGTGCTTGACGATGATATATAATTTTTTTTTTTTTTTAAATTAACTTAAATTTTTGTTTAGTTCTAAGTTCAATTTAATTGTAAAATTAAGCGTATACATTTTGTTTGAAAAACACACAGCCACACACAGAGACACATACATGCATACACACACACACACACTTAAACATTATTACGCTATAAATAGAAACAACAAAAAAAAAACATCTAGAAACTAATTAAAATATAAGGAAATTTTTTTTTGCAAATAAATTTTAAGCAAAGTCGAAAAGAAAAACAAAAAAAAAAAAACCAACAAATCGAAGATCATAAAAAATTAGTTGATAATATTTAAGTGGATATAATTATATATATAACTATACATACATATATATGTAAATGTATATGTATATGTTTGTGTTTGTGAGTATACATATATATATATATATATATATATATAGACACATTCATATATATATACATCGATTTATATTATATTTAACATATATTGAAGCAAATATATATACATATTTATATATATGTATATATATATATAGATGTATATTTATATATACATATATATAAATGTGCTAACATTTAAGTAAACTGGTTAATTCTTTTTTTTTAATTATTAACTAAAATAATTGTAAAAAGTTCACAAAACTATGATCAGATGAATAATATATATATAAAACACAAAAAAAAAAAAAAAAAAAAAAAAAAAAAAAAAAAAAACAACAAAATTCAATTCTTTTTTCTTATAATACTCATTTCATACAAGCTGAAATGAGTATATTGGTTGGGTTGAATATCCTTCTCTTCGTGTTAATGCAAACCATTTTCCTATCACTCATGCTGTAGACTTGATATATGATATATGAATATGTATACACACATACATATATTGAGAAATGGAACATTTACTCGTGCATAGCCCCGATTTATAAAGTACCATGATTTTACCCATTCGCCCACTGCGTGGCAAATCAGAAAATGCCGTCCCCGGGATCTCCAAATTACTTTAATTCCAGAAAGATAGAGAGAGAGAGAGAGAGAGAGAGAGAGAGAGAGAGAGAGTCATCAAGTTATAGTTAGTACTAGAGTCGGATATATTTCAACTAAATGGAGTTCAAGCTCCACTTAAATTACAATATCGATCGACATCGATCTTGTTCATTCTAATACGAATTCGCTTATGCTGACAGCGGCTTTCAGGGGCTACAGAGAGTGAGACTACCAGAGAGTGTAATAACTTATCAGAATCTAACATAGGGTACCAGAGACTACCAGAGACTACTTGAGGCTACAAGTGGATACCAGAGACTACCAGAAGATATCAGAGGCTACTAAAGCTTACAGTGCCGAAGGGTATCAGAGTCTACCACAGACTACCAGAATCTACAAGAGGGTACCAGAGGCTATTCAAGCCTACCATAGGCTATCAGAGGCTACCAAAGGCTACCAGAGGCTATCAGAGGCTACCAAAGACTACAAGAAGATACCAGAGGTACCAGACGCTATCAAAGTCCAGAGTACCAAACGGTATCAGGGGCTATCATAGTCTACTAGGGGCTATCATAGTCTACTAGGGGCTACCAAAGGCTACTAGAGGCTACCAAAGGCTACCAGAGTATACTAACGGCTCCCAGAGGCTACTCGTGACTACCAGAGGCTACCAGAGGCCAAAAGGACATTGGCTACAATATTCAACAAGGTCTTTGCTTAACAATAGCTACCTAAAAGTCTTGCAACTTTCTCGCTGTACAGATCTTACGTATTCACAAGCTACTCTATCAATAGGCAGACAGAGGATGGAGAGTAACTGATCTGCTGTGCTGTTCAGCTATGCGAGAAAGAAGGAGGCGAATAAGAATAGAATGAGAATGAGAAAGAGAACAATTCGAGGGCACGCGACCCTTGGCATGAACTGCGTGGAACGCCGTTCGATCGGCGGCTTCTGTTGGGATTAAGCGACTGGATCGGTGACTCCTCGAAGCAGCAACTGGACAGCAGGGCGAGCCGCCTTTACTGATATTTATTTATTTTTGTTTTTGTTTTTATTTTTATTTTTATTTGCCCACTTTTGCAATGTCAGCGCAGCCGGCGGCCATCGACAGCATAAACCATTAATTCAGATCATAAACAGTCGCCGCTGCCACGCCTACTTCTGTTAATGAACCTCAATATATTTATATATATATATATATATGCATAAAATATGCTCGCTTAATCCTGGCCCGGGCCCTTTCAAATTGCCTTTGCCATTGCTCGCTGATGAAAATTTCATCTCAGCTTTTCATCGCTTTTTCTCCATATTAATTATGATAATTAAATGTGAAAATTCATTTGCCATTTGCGGCTAATTGTCGCATGCGGAGCCAGCGGCACGTGCCGCAAATCGACGGCCGCAATCGCAGCCGATGGATGCGCATCGCATCGACTTGCGTGTATCTCGCAGATACAATTTGCCGCTCGTGCCCACTCATATCTATCTATCTAGCACGCGCCCACGACTCGAGCGACTCGAGCGGTTCGAGCAGTTCGAGCAGTTCGAGCGGTTCGAGCGAGCGGCCCTGGCTGCCCAGCCAATCCATCAATGGGCGCGTGTTGCTTATAGAATTACCAACTAATTCGGTATTTATGAGGCTTCGCCGTCGAGTGGGCCTGGGCGTGGGCCTTGCCGCGCACCACACACGACTGGCTGCCAATTGGAATAGGAAGCCTGCAAATTGAGATGCTCGACGGCTAGAAAGTCTTTATAATCTGCAGCGGGCGACGACTTCGTTGCGCCTTTTAACGGCACGTAACCCCAACTGGAAAGCAAAGAGAACAAGAAAAAAATATTCTTGAAAGATGAAAAAACACGGCAGCAGCAGCCATCAAAGCAGAAAACATCCAGAGTCGAAATTTGTTCCCGGTTCTCTGGGCAAAACGCCCTTCTCATTATTTTGGTTTTTAGCTATTTGTGGGCATCGCTGTTAGAGTATTTACTAGGTACTATCCTTTGCATGTGGCGTATGTCGCATTTCAAAGCAGCTCTATGGAGAGCTCTTCCGAGAGAGAGAGAGAGAGAGAGAGAGAGAGAGAGAGAGATTTTGATACAAAATATTAGTAGGTATAGCTTCATAGAGTTTCAATAACTATATAAAGTGCAGATTCGATAAGGTATGTCTCTTGTAATTATATTATATACAACTTGTATGTCAAGCTAAAAAGTGCATAGGATATATTATAAATATATACCTGAAAATTAAAACAAAAATATATAAAAGTATTACAATTTTAAATTTAATAAGAATATAGATGTATGTATAAATATATGTATATATATTTTTTAATTTGTCTTTTAATACTCATTTAGGAAAACGAAAGAAGTATATTGATTTTATGCAATGTCTTTGCTCCTTCTGTCCATATGCATGCAAGCTATTTCAGCACTAGAGACCTGAAACTAGGAACATGGATGGACTCGTGTATACCTTTGTCTGATAAAGTGTCAAGATTTTCCCTATCCGCCCACTAGGGGAGCGTCAATTGGCAAAATGCATCCCTGTATCTCAGTTGAAGTGCAAGAGATTTTGAATTTGAAATATATACTCGGATAGACATTCCAAAATCAATACGATATACTTAATATATAGAGGGCGTGCCAAGTGGGATCAAACTGTACCAAATTGCTGTTGACATCTTCTACATATGCTCAATATACCAATTGGGGGCGTAGCAAATCAAATCAGCAAGTGAATCTTTGGCGTTCGAGCAGTGAATGAGTATTCTGCAGTCATTCAAGCCCAGCCTGGTTGTCATATAGAAGACAAGGTCAGAGCATTCACATTTCGTCTATAATTCAAAATGCCAAAGTTTGTTTGCCCTTGTTGTGGTTGTTGCTGTTGTTGTTGTTGTTGCTGCTGCTGGTGGTTGTCTGCTGGTGGTTGGCCCCGCCGCAGCCGCTGGCGCCTGCCGATTTGACTGACGACACGTGCGCCGTTGCAGCCTCGTCCTTCTTTGGCTGCCGCCTCTACCGCCTGCCGCCTCTACCGCCTGCCGCCTCTACCGGCTCTACCGCCTGCTGCCTACCAGTGGATCAGCTCAGTTTTCATCTCTCACGCTGAGCGCCCCTTTAGCCATTTTATTTATCAACTTAATTTTTAGCTTCGGCTAATGGACAGCGCGCTGCACTTTGCTGATAATGTGTGCGGCGTGTGTGTTTATTATGATTTCTAGCACGTAACTCTACGCCCCCCACTTCACTCTCCACCCACTTGCTACTCTCCCTCTCCCTCTCCCTCTCCCTCTCTCTCTCTCTCTCTCTCTCTCTCTGTCGTTTGATGTGGCCCGACTGGGATCTCAAAGGGCTGCGCCACATTATGCTAAACAGTCTCTAACAAGTTGGTTCCACTGATTAATTGTCACTTTGATGGCTTTTTGTTCGGGCATTGGGAAATTTTATAGCGAATGATGGAAATACTATAAATTATTGGTGGGCCTGAGCCACGGCGGGGCCCATTGTCAATTCCCAATTCGCAATCGTTCAGCTGTTTGTTCCGCTTGTCATTCAGCCTGATTAATTTGACATGCGCTTGCCATCAGGCAGGAGCAGCACGAGCCCAATCTTATGGCTTATGCCAACCATGCGAGCATCTCTAAGAAAACGCATTCGCAAACAACAGCGAAAATTATATAATACAAAAAGCAGATCTACTAATTAGTTTCACTTGTCTCTATGTGTGGAGTTTTCGTTAAATATATTCAAATCCCTTTGAAAGTTCTCATAAATCGCCCAGCAACAACGACTGAATTGATCCTCAAATGCAGCTCAAGGTGAACGATTCATCATCAGGTGAGGTGACTTAGGTGGGTGTCATCTGTGTGGCGAATCGTGGAAATTACTTAGAAGTGATCTTTAGACGTATGTTTAGGAATTATATGCAATATTTACTATAGGTACTCGACTTGAAATACAGAAAGTAGCTCATAATAGTACAACAGTGTAATAGTATAACAGTATGTTAGTATAACAGTATAACAGTATAACAGTATAACATTATAACAGTAAAACAGTATAACATTATAACAGTATAATACTAAGGAGTACAACAGTATAATTGTATAACTGTATAACAGCATAAAAGTATAACAGTATATCAGTATAACAGTATAACCTTATAGCAGCAAAACAGTAAAAATGTATAACTGTATGACAGCATAAAAGTATAACAGTATGAATGTATAAGAGTATAAAAATATTACAGTATAACAGTAGTACACTATTAGGGTATATATACCGAATTTCTAACATTTCAACTACTACGATGACTAAGATACTGGAAAATGCCTTTTCCTATTTCTAAAATCAAAAGGAATATTGAATATACCTAATATACTCAGTTCACTTGTTTGAATGAGTATAAGGAACAGTCTCAACTCCGTTAAATCGCGTTTATCATTTAACAATTTATAAAGAGCTAAAAATCTATTGAGGCAAACTTAAAGCATTAATACATAAGCAGATCTGTATGTCTATATATTTAATGTATATACATATATGTATATATGGACATTTGTATTCGTATATAATATATATTAAAATATAAGTGAGACATTATCTATGTAAATGCCAATAAGATCTCTTAGATATGATAAGCTTGCTTCTGTTTGCAGCTGATGAAGGGGAACAAGCAAAATTTTTTATATTTATTTTTTAAGTTTTTTCTTATTTTTTTTTTTTTTTTTGTATTTGATTTCAGTCTACAAAAAGGCGCAACAAAAGGCGCAGCTTAATTTGATTAATTAGTATTAAAAATGCTTTGAGAAATGCCCAAAATAATCTATATACACACAGAGTGAATGCGTGTGCTTGAGCGTGTGTGTGTGTGTTTGTGTGCGGCATTAAGTATGTTGGAATGTGCTACTTGTGTTGAAAAATGGCCACGACAAAAGAGCGAGTCGCTCGAATCGAAATTCGCGTAAATAATCAAACATCATATATGTATGCATGTATATTCAGTTAAGTATGCATATAAAGCGTGAGACTTAAGATTGAAATATTTATTTGATGTCAACTGCTCTGCTATATTTACAACAACAACAATAACAACAACAACAATAACGGCGGCGCTGGCATTATTGTTTTTTAAATACATATTTAAATGACTCGTCGATAAATACGCGTTAAATAATGCCGTTGTGTGTGTGTGTGCGTGTGTTTTTTTTTCTTCATTTTTTTGTCATGAATTTTTCCTCGTTTTTCGCTTTGATTTGAATCTGGCCAATGCAATGCATTGTCGCTCCGCTGGCATTGCATAAATTTCGGTTTTTAAAACACGCACGACAAAGAAAATGAGCTGACAGCCAGCAGCCGGACAGGCAGACAGGCTTCAACACAAAGAAAGAAAAAAAAACAACCAAAAACCAAAATAAGAAGAGGAAGCAGAGTGGAAAAAAACAATAACAATAACAAAAAAATAAACCAAACATACTCACTCACTCGGTACGTCTGAGAAAACTGTTCCCAGTCGTATTGCATTCCACATGGGTTCCATGCGTTCCACACGCGAGCGCCGCTCACCGCGCAGCGCTCTCCGCCTGCTGTTCTTCTTTCACCCAACCGACGGCCGTCTCGCTCGCACAGAGTCGCTGGGCGTTGCCAGCAGCGCGGCGACAGCGTCGACGTCGACGCAACCGTTAAATTGTCGCCATTGCAGTTGTTGTTGCGCTCTGCGCGGCGTGCGTGCGAGCAGGACGACCATAGCAGCCGCCGTGCGCTCACACACACACGCACGTAGATAGCCTTTGCGTTGCTTACATTAATGTGCTGCTGTATCCATGCCTGGCCCGCTTATCGACAAGCAGGGCATGCCGCATACCCCTCCTCATCCCCAACCCTCGACCCCATTAGCCAAGCCACCCCCAAATGATGGGCGAATACACGGCTAACCAAAGGAGCCAACGAACACCCAACAACAGCAACAGCAACAGCAACAACAAGCATTTCACCTCGCACTTCAAAGTCACAATTTTCTTCTTTAACTTGGCTACCCTTGTTGTTGTTGTTGTTGTGATTGTTGTTGCTGGCGCTGCTGCTTCTGCAGTGTGCTACCCGCCCAACCCAAGGATATTCCGTTAAACTTTTTCTTTTCGTATTCACATTATTTATTTTATTTTTCCCTTTCTGGTTTTTCTTTTTTTATTCTCTCTTTTTTGTTGTTTTTTTTTGTCGTTCGTCTTTCCAAGAATTTTTCTTTGGCATGTGTTCGCAATTTCGTCGTTCTTTTTTCTTCATTTGCTGGCAATTTTTCTTTTCATTTACCCAAGCAACGCCAATCAAGCACCAGAGGCACCTAACCCAAAACCCAGACCCAGACCCAGGCCCAAGCTCAAACCCGAATCCGCGCCCGAACCCAAACCCGAATCTGCGAACGAGCCCAAAACGCGCTCGTCGCTCGCCTTTGCACGTACATAAGCTTCCGTTAACCCACCCTCAGCCCTGCCCCGTATCATAGCCCAAAATATAATATATATATATATATATGTATATATATAAAACTCGTAGCACTCGTCGGCCGCCAGGGGGCGCAGTGGCTGCTGTCAAGGGGGGTGGGCTTGGGGCTGCTGCTGGATTCAACGGACATCGGGGTCGGGCCTGGGGCTGCGACTCAGGCTGGGACTGGGGTTGGGGCAGGGGTTTGGGGTTTGGGGTTGACAATGGAGCTCGGCAAGCGGGCACACGAGGAGGGGCTTTTGGCGGCTTGTCTTCCATGGCCAGCCAGCAGATAACGAACTAACTAACGAACAAATACTGCTATCAATGCGCTATCGCCAACCTAGTCCGCTCACTCCCCCCTCCCCTCTCCTCTCCCACTATCTACGACTACTTTCTAAACCAACACATAGAGCACTAGCTCCGGCTGTACATGCATCACTCCCTATCTGCAACTGCATCTACATCTGCATCTGCATCTCTATGTGTCTGTGTCTGTGTATGTGTATGTGTGACCGCAGCTGTAACAGGGCCAGTTGGGTGTTCCAGTTCTTGGCCAGTCTCATTAAACGCGGCGTTATGCATAATGCCCTTGCGATTGCACCGATGCATCAGACAAAAGCCCACAATCCCAGGCACGCTCATTGTGAATGGCCGTCCAGCATTTGGCATCGACGACGGCAATTGGGAATTTGAAAGCACGGCCAATTAGTGGAGATGCTTAAGCCTTATAGAGAGAATGACACATCAGCTCTCAGTACTATCGCAGATAAACGCAATTTTCAATTATTTTTTGTTTTGATTACATCATAATATAAGCGCACATATATCAGATATGACATCTAGACATCAGCTAGACATACTCAACTTAGCCCCTGTAGAGCTCAGTTCTAGGCTATATCAGTGGAAACAGTGTCACCTGTTTAGGCCCGGCTAACAGCCGTAGATGAACACGTTTGCATGCCATAATCTCTGCGAAAATGTCAAATGTGAACCGGTTCGATTATTCAGTTTGGCTAAGCTCCAGATCGAAATCTCGGTCTAAGCTACTTACGATTGCACCAATTAAAAGTTGCCCCATGCCTCAGCTCTACATGCAAACTGTATCCGCGACATCATTATAATCACTTGATTATATAAAGACGACACCAAATCAACAAAAACGAAAACGAAAACGAACGCCAAATAGAATCAGACAAGATTCGAGTCTTAATACTCTTGGGCACAGCCATTACATAATTCTCCATGAACAGCGACTCACTGTGAAAAATGAAGAATCTCTAATCTCCAATGTACTTCAAATCCCCTATATCAGATTGAGATTTTAACTATATCAAGTTATTATCCTTTGTTTACCAATTAGAGTTATTTTATATGGAAATATTGTTTAAATATTTAAGTTCACAAAATATATGATTAAGCAACTGTTAACATACTTGAAAACAACTAAAATAATAAAGTGGAACATATAGAAAGAATAATTTCAAATGAAATATTTCTATATTAATTTGTATTACTTAGTTCATTATTAGTTTATTATATATTTTCTAAGAACTTTAGATAAAGCACTTCAGCGATTTGGTTGTATTTATAATATATTTATGTTTCGTAAAATAAATATATTTTTTTATTGTTCAATAAAATGCTCAACACCAGAATACTTAGATAAATATTCGTTTAATAATTCCTATTACGTTAAATATTTTATATATTTGACTTTAAATAAAGTACTTAAACTTTGTTCTTTCTTTATTGAATTTTGTATTCGCTAAATAAATATGAAGCTAGTGTGAGAGTCCCATATACCTTCTGATCGTATGCCTGAAAAGAAAGAAACATCTTTCTGTTCGTCCGTCCGCCTAGCTATAGACTTGAAATTCGGAAAATGCATTTTCCGGTATCATAGAAACCATTGTAGTTGACATGCTAGAGAGTTGAAGCTTGGAGCATACATTCAGATAGACAGCCAAACATTGAGATATGACGGATATATCCAGCTCCATAATTGTATTTTCCACAATCTTAGATCTAGAATGGAATGTATATTCCTGTTATTGTTATAAAAATGAATTTCAATTAAATTAATTAACCATCATATATTATCTACTTATGAAAATATTGAAAACATATTGTCTGTACATACTATAAAAAAATAGGTCTCTCTAAAATTTATATCTTTCGTTTATTATTTTCAAATTAAGAAAAATATATATTAGAAAAATAAAATTATATGTTTTCAGTATATTTTCTATTATTTTTGTTTATATACCTTTATAAATTATTTTAAATAAAGTAAATTGAAATAAATAAATTCTTTTATGTATCTATTTATTGTTTTGTTATTTTCTATTCGAAATGAATTATTATTGATTTAGTGTAGAGTTTTTTTATTATTTTCTCCCTTGTCAAATATAATCCAAATTTAAATGAAAAGAAAAAAATAAAATAAATACATTCACAAACAGTTTTGGCACTTGCAAATTTACTCTTAAATATCTACAATCCCAAATTATCCGCTCTAATATGGAGACTTAGTCCGAATAATGCAGAACACTCCAGAGAACTGAGTCTTCGACTTTTGACATTAAATTTATTTATTTATTTATATATACAAAATTTCTGTTGTTTTCTTGGCTCTTGTTTGTTCATATGAATCGCAGCTAAACTCTTGTTTATTGTTTTGATACGCAATGTTGTTCTTGTTGCTGCTGTTGTTGTTGATTTAATTTTTTGTTGTAATTTGCTGATTAAAATAACAAACAGGGCGTGGCAGCTGGACAGCGCGGGGCAGCTGGCAGTCGTTGTCCTCGTTGGCTACCTGTACCTGTCATTATGAGTAGTTCTCATTTGCTGTTGTTGTTGTTGTTGTTGGTGTTGATGTTATTGTTATGTTTGCTTTTAAGCATTAACATTTTGAGTTTTCAATTCATTTGACTTTTCATTGCGAATGCCAGGGTATTATCCACACGCTTTTAAATTAATTAAATGCAGGAGAGGGCAGCCAGCGGCAATACCGGCAACAGCAACAGCAGCAGCAACAGCAGCAACAGTAGCAACTGCAACAACAACAAAAACGGAATATTTATTTAGCACTCACAGAGAGGAGAGAGCGCAGAGCCGTAGTAGTACTAGCTGCAGCAGTATTACGCTAGTAGTACGGTAGTCAAGCAGAGTCAGAAACGCAGCTATAATCAGGCGGCGACATCGACGTCAGCCAAGGATGCCTGAGAGATCAGCCCGCCCGCGGGGGTAGTTGGCAAGAGGCAAACAACCGAACAACCAAACAACCAGACAAATGAGCATTTTTTTTTTCTGCTTTGGGTTTTTTTTTTTTTTTGTGTGTGTGTGTTTTTGTTTTTGTTCAGTTCTTCTTTTGTTGTGTTGCACGTTCATAATGACGTTGATAATACGCACATCCTGATGGGTAATGATGGTCATGGGCCCCATGCCACATGCCGAATGCCGAATGCCCCATGCGTCCAATCCGTTTGCCGTTTGCCGTTTGTTAGTTCTGCCTCTGCACTTGGCTCACCCCAATGCCGATTCTCGCTCTCGCTCTCTCTCTCCCTCTCTCGCTCTCTCGCTCTATCTATCGTGCTGCCCGTCCGTCTCTCTTGCAGCCTGTATGCCATGGCAAACGGTCTGTGCGTTATGCTAATTGGCATATGCTCAATTAGGCGCTGACGCAACCCGGGGCAACAAGCGGTCCGCACACACAATTCCTGGTTTGTCGGCTGATTAGATCGGGGTAACTACATAATTCAAGAGGTGAGGCGTTGCATAAACTTGGATTTTGCATTTTCGGTTGCTAGGCGCTGGCATTAACCAACAGCAGCAGCAACAACAACAAGAGAAAAGGCCAAGAAAAAGGACAGGAACAAAAATAAAAAGAACTTAAATTGTATTAGCCAAGGGGTACGAGGCCTGGATTGGGGTGCGCGTTTAATGCTGAGGCAGCACCTTTTATCCATATTGTTGCACATGTCAACATTTGCTCGAAGACGACTTCTTTGAAGATCAAGGAAACAAACAGTTCATTTGGACTAATTGAAGCGAGCGCCAAGCCTCGCCGATTGCCATTAGCCATATCGGATAAGAGCTGCCTCAGCACTTCCTGTCACCTCGCACAGGCATAAGCCCAAATCATAATTGAAGCGAAATCCAGTTTAAGCTTTCATTTTCTATATCCAGCTATGTAGCGTGGATACCACTCGGTGTGCATAGCGGGCGGTGGGCGGCACTCGAAATCGACTGACGTCAATGGATGCATACAGTACGACATCTGACTTCGGGTATACAATAGTTCATTCCATATATGCATGGCTAAGAGCCAAAAAGTAGATAGCATTTCGCTATTGATAGGGTTTTTTTTGTATATATTAATGATACCTTTAGCCAATACTTGCTATCGATTTCTTTGGTACAAGCAAATAGTGGTTATCGATAACATTTTACATCATTGTAAGCCCTTTCCCACATACGATGCATACATGAAAATCACTGAAGAATCGAAATATATAATATACAATATACATTTATTATCAGTTATCGATAACACATCGTTTTTGGCCCCATAAGTTTCTTGTTAACATTTGTTATCGATTACATATATATAATAGATATCAGTCTTTCAATTTAAGATGCAACTCAAACTCCATTAATGGCACAGCTATTGATATTTGTTTCCGATAAGTTTGTTCCAAAGAATATTTGTATGTCTCGATCATTCTAATTAAAGTAAATACTTGCTATCGATTGCTTACACATCATAAATATCATACTTACGATTTGAGATGAAGTTGAAGCTCTATTCATATTGACTTAAAGCTCCATTGCCTATTTGTTATCGATAAATTTATGTATCTCAATTTTTATATCTCAATTTCTATAGTCAAAGCAAACGGTTTTTTCATGTTTTCCAATCTTATTGACTACAGTTTCCCAAATAAGTATAAATAGTAAGGAAATCAGTTCTCTAAAACTGCCAGCAGCAATCGATAGCCACGGTCAAATTATCGATAACGCTGCCAGTGTCAAATCCGTGGACAACGACAACCGCGACGCCATTTTACATAACAAACAACCAGATGAGACGCGTAAGAAGAGGCTGGCATATTGAATTACCAGATATTGCCTAATTGAAATGTTTGCCCATTTTGATGGCCCTTTCGCTGACGCGTTTCGTATTCGACTCTTTCCAGATAGAGAGAGCGAGCAGGAGAGAGTGAGCGAGATTGCTTATCGCGCCCAAGTGAGAAATGTCAATGCAAGGTTTGGGCTCACCTTCGAGTCGAACACAATGGCAATAGCCAAATGGGCCCGAAACACCTATTAAACAGTCGCCCATTCGGCTGGGCCTATCAACCATGGCGATCGTGTCGGCATCAGGCATCAGGCATCAGTCATCGGGCATCAGGCAGCAGACAAAACAAAGCAACAGAGCCCAACACACAAAACATCTAAACAATGGGCGCTGGGCAGATGAGTTGAGTGCATTTTTGAAAGCCGATCGCATGATTGACAGCTTGCAGGCCCCGTCCAAGCCAGCCAATCAGCCAGTCCGTCTGTCGGTCTATCCGCCCGTCCGCCAGTCAAGCAGTCAACGGAGGCGCAAACGAAATTGGAACTATCAGCGGGCATATGAAATAATAATAATAAGAAGGAGATCGGTTAATCCAGCCAGCAAAACTTTGTGATCGAGGTGTTGATTGTCAGAGACTTGGAATTCAGTGTCAAACAGAGAGAGGAAGGGAGAGAGGGACAGACGGAGAGAGGGAGTGTTATATAGAGAGCTCTAATTAAGTAGCTGTTCGCCATTTGTTTTCTGTGTGATCCATTGGAATTTGATGGCAAATACCGCACAGAAGCTTTTGAAATCTATTTATCGATGTATTTCACTTTGATAGGAATGAGCCTTCGATCGGGACTTACCGACTGAGTAATACTCCTTTGCCATTGCAATGGAGCATGTTAATGTTTCTCTGAATATTATTATATAGGGGTATATACTTTGCCTTTTTATATACCTCTATATAATAATAATATAACAAAATTTATTACTCCCAATTGTACTTAATCACACAAAGTACAGTCGAATCCCGATAAATTATTATTTTTATTATTTTTTTTTTTACAGAGAAACTTAAACTATCGAGAATTATTGAGAATGGGTTTCGATTTAGCGAGGTACAAATAATCGACCCTTGTATTTGGATTAGAAAACTGATAATAGATTAATTATTTGAGATAATTAGAATAAATGATTCTGAATTATATCTCCTATTTATTGAATTTAAGATCATTATTATTAAGATTATTCAAGGACACATTGTATTACAATTTTAAAGACTGTTAGATGCTCTACCATGCAACATTTCCTTAAGTAATCAAAATAATCATCTTAAATTAGAATATTAATCAAAAGAAATCCAGAAACTTTGATCTTGTTACTTATTTAAGAACTCTTTTTGGTACATCACTGATGTTGGTTAGAATTAAGGAACAGAAGCTCATTCCCTGACAAAATCAACAAAATAATGAGTGCTAATGAAGAGTCCTTATAGATCAAATGCACATACATAGTTGATAGCTCTACAAGATGTGGCAGTGCAAGAGAGAGACAAAGAGGGAGAGTGAGTGAGAGAGTGAGAGACTGCATTAGAATAGAAGCTCTACTTATAAACAGCTTGTTTTGATATTTTCCAACTCGAGTTCCATTTAATTGTTATCTCGCGCCATGGCTGATTGGTTTCATAAGCCTCGGTTAGGCAGAGTCCTGGAGGGCTGGCCGCCATTTTCTAGTTAATTGCTCAATGCTGTTGGCGATCCACGGCACAGCTAAGCATCCAATTAGCTTCGCTCACAAGCCCTGCCCACCTGCCCATCTGGTCACCTGGTCACCCGGCCAAGTGGCCGCCTGATTGCTTTCAGTGTCTCAGCGAACGCAATCTTAGAGTTGTTTCTCATTATTTGCTGCTGCTTCTTCTTCGCGTTGTCTTCTGCTGCACGCAACTCCAGGGCACTTGCAGCTTGAACAGTTGGCATCCAGCCAGGCGAGGCACGCGGGTATCTGGTGACAACCTGGCAGAGCCCAGCTATGGATACAAATGCAGCGCTATAGATACAGATAGTTGGAGCTGGAGCTGGTACGGGGAGGAGACTTGCGACTGTCGCTGGAGCTGTGGGGCTGTGGGGCCGTGGGGCTGGGGCAGGCCTTGTAATAATGTTTGTGTAGCTATGGCCGAGCAAAACGCCAACATAAGCGGCCAAGGTATTATTTTTAAGCTCTTCCTCTCATTGTCTACACCCGCCCCAGGCCAAGACGCAGACCAAGAGCAAGACCAAGACGAAGACGCAGACGAGGAAATAGAAGGCCTCGACGAAGATGTTGGCGTTGACGTTGACGTTGCCTGGCTTGGTTTGTTTTTGGCTCGACTTGGCTTGGTCTGGTCTGCTCTGGTCTCGTCTCGTTGCCCGTTGGCAGATCGAACTAAATAAATGTGTATTTACTTGTATTTTGTATGTGCTCTTTGGACCCGGGTGGGTGCAATGTAATTCAAAACCTGCGCCGCAATAGTCAACTGGAAGTGAATTAAAAAGCAACAGAAGGAAAAGAGAGAAAAAAGAAAGACGAAACGAAACGAAAAGAGATACGAAGCAATAAAACCAAATATCACAAGAAAAAGACACAAAATGAAATAAAAGAAATATGTCAATGTATATATTCCAAATGTCCAGCGAGCGAGAGGGGGAGAGGGAGAGAGTGCGAGAGGTGGAGGTGGAGTGAGAGAGGGCGGCGGGCAGCGGGCCGCTTGCAACGTGGGACGCCATTTGCCGTCAGCGTCACATTGACGAGCGCAGCTTAAGCTGGCTGGCATCCCCGGCCCCAACCCCAGCCCCAGCCCCAGCCCCAGCTCCAGCTCCAGCTCCAGTCCCAGTTTCAGTCCCGGCCTCCGCTCCATGTTATTTGAGTTTTGATGAGGAAAAATGTGTGCTCTAATTGACAGTTTTTAGATTTTAATCTTTGGCGCAACAGCAGCAGCGACTGCCGGTCAAGCCAAAGGTGGAGCTGCTCGAATTTGACTCCTCGTGTCGCCTGCTTAATGCATTTTCAGCGTTTTGGACGCCCATGCGTGCTCCAGACCCCGAGCCAGACCCCGAACAGGCCCAGACCCCAAACAGCTCCAGTTCCGCAGCGGCAGCAGCTTATGGCCACCAACAATGACAGCTTGCACATGTAGGTGTGTGTGTGTGTGTGTGTTTGTATTCGTATTCGTATTCGTATTCATATTCGTTTATTCATTCATGCATCGCATATGCTCTTTGTCAATTAAGCAATCAGCAGGAAGTTTGCCGCGCACTTTGCCTTATCACACCGAGCGCTGAGCCCCGGCGGCCCTTGGCCCGGTCCCTTGCCCGGTTGGACACCAAATCACATCATCAAAAGCCGACTCTAAGCGATGGAGCAGTCGCCGCGCGCCCCCGTCTCGCCCCGCGCCACGTTTGACACTTGACGTTGTTGGCGGGCGGGCGATTTTCATTTTCGCAGCCTTTTCCATTTACGCTTTTTTTCCCTCTTCTTTTCTTTTTTGGTGAATTCATTTGTAGTTGGCTCGCAAAGAATAAAAGGAAAAAAGTTTTTTGAAACGCAACGAAATGAAAAGAATGTTGAGCCGCATATTAAATACCACCGCCTGAGCTCAAGTGTCAACAGAGCCAGCGAGCGGTACCAGCGGGTACATGTGTATCTGTGTGTGTGTGTGTGTGTGTGTGTGTAGTGTGCCTGTATCAGGCAGGGCGTTACGGGTCTAACGGCAGGCAATAAAGAGCACCAAGAGCCGTACTCAAACCCGTAAACAGCGACCGCCCGCGGCGTAATTGAATATTTGGAGTGTAAAAACCGCACCCGGTTGCACTCGCCTTCTCTGTGTGTGTGTGTGAGGACGAAAATAAGGACATTCAAGTCTGCGCACAATGGGCGCAAATAAACCAAAAAGTGGCCCATCAACTAGGCAGAAAGCGAATGGAGAAAGTCTAAAAGGTATTCAAATTCCAAGTGAATATAATTTGAATATTCAAAACTAATAAAAGGGTATTCAAAAGCGATTTAAATAATTTTTAAATATATTTTTTGAGACAATTTTTGAAAATATTTTATTGAAATATTAATATATTGATGAACAATTAGTTGTAAAAAAAATATATATATTAATTGTTAATATTAATGACCAAAGTTCAATTTAAAATATAATACAAAAAAGAGCTAAAAGTAAAAAATTCTTAAGTGAGCTTAAAATTACATTAAGGCATTTACATTTATTATATAAGTAATTATTTATATATTTTTATTTTTTTTTTCCAATACTTTTGATAGTAATATTTCAGTTTATAAAATAGATTTGAAAAGATATCATAGTTCGGAATCGCCCTTAACAGTTCCAACGCCCAAGCGCTCCCAGCTTCATTTTCCACTTCGCCACGCCCCTAATTGGTATATTTATAGCGCCCTTTACTGGTATATTTATAGTATTTTCTGTGCGAATCCACGATAGTTCAATCATCAAATAGTGAGTCTCTAGCTCCAAAGCTGATGGAAATGCATTTATACCTACATATATGCCACGCCCCCAATAGGAGCACCATATCCTATTAATTTTGGACTGTCAGCACGAGCATATATTTCCTTAGTACTTCTAGTACCTTTTTTTCTGGAATACCGGAAAATTCATTTTTCAATAGCCACGCCTTTAGTGGACGAATCAGGAGATCTGATCGCTATATTAGAGTCTCTGACTTCAACTCATTTACAGACAGACAGTTGGACGTACATTTGATAAAACTAATATACTCATTTGATTTTCGTGAAAGAGAAAAATATTCTGAATTCTAGATATATTCGCTCTTTGCTAATATATTTGGGAAATATATCTGGGAAATTAGTATTAAGTTAAATTTTAATTTAATACAATATTAATATAGAAAATAAATATATAATGTAGATTAGAAAATTGTCTCGGATTTGTAGATTTAGGATTTAAGTTATAAAAATAAAATAAAATTAAAATAAAATCTTTTTTATATTAAGCCTCTAAGCCTTTGTCCCGATTACTTATTTTGCACACTTTATATATAATTAAAATGAATATATATTTGTTGAAAAATATATATGTGCATATATTTATTTATCCTCAAGATTATTTCAACTTTCCAGCTTAATGAAATTTGCCAATTTCAATTAATTATTTTTCATTTTCTACAATCTTCTCTCGTTTTTTATACCCTGAACCCATTGAAAATGGGAAATCAGGGTATAATGGTTTTG